>PVKV010024359.1:0-31559 GCA_004027835.1 Alouatta palliata | reverse complement strand
GGGGGTGGGGAGTTGGGGAGGGATAGCATGGGGAGAAATAACAGATACAGATGATGGGGAGGAAGGCAGCAAATCACACTGCCATGTGTGTACCTATGTAACAGTCTTGCATGTTCTTCACATGTACCCCCAAACCTAAAATGCAATAAAAAGTATATATATAAAAAAAAAAAGAAATGAGATTTAAATGAAAAAACAAAACAAAAAAAAAGAAATTACACTGATTTTTAAGCTTGCATCTACTGTAGGTGAGAGAGCTTATAGTATAACCAGGTTAACTGTTTATTCAAAATGAAAATATGAAATTTATTTTTCCTGAGAAATATAAAAGAACTGAGTCTATACATGGTAATATTCCAATATCTGGGAAGCAATACAATTTTTTCAACACTCAAAGAACTAAAAAATATAATCCATTTTAATTTAAAAAGTGTATAAAGAGATTCTAATTTAGATATTGAAAATATAAGACAAGAACTTTAAAGTGCTTGTTACAACTATGCTCCATGATGTAAGTGATAATGCATTTAAAATAAATAAAAAGAGGAAATACCAACAAATAACTTCAAAAAAATGAATTAGATTGAAAATTTAGGACTAACACATAGTAAGCACAAAAATTGGTGGAGAAATTTAATCACAAATTGTATGTGACAGAGGAAAGATTTAGGAAATTTCAATATCTATCAATATAAATTATCAAATCTGAAAATGAGAAAAAAAAATGAAAAAATTTCAGAAACATCTTTGAAAATAAAATTTTAACAATTATAATACAAAAATACATTAAAGAGTAATACTTAATGAACTGTAGGTTTATTTTAGGATTAAAAGAGTAAAGCAGTGAATTAACATTTGAAAATTAACATAATTTATGATATGAACATATCAAAGAAGTACTCAAGTTAGGAAAACTTCACAGGTTAAGGGCACAGTTTGTCACAGGACTGTTCTCACTTAAGACACCAGCTGCAAGTTTGGGGTCCCAGGCCATCTTCATTTCTGACCAGGCAGCTACAAATTCCACATTTCTGCAACCCCCTCATGTTGTATAATTCGCTTGAATGAACCACAGAACTCAGAGAAATGCTATATTTATGAATACAGTCTTGTTATAGGTAAAAGATAGAAATCAGAACCAAAGGGAAAGATTCAGGGTGAAAATGGGGAGGGTTCCAAATTACTTGAGAAACTGCAGGGGTTTGGAGATTAATTCCCAAAAAGAGGGAGTAATGACCAGCCAAATTTTTTATTGTACATAGAGAAAAATACAGACACCACTTTAACAGGTGGAGAAACAGTATTCGACAAAATTAATGATAAGAAATCTCCAGTAAACTTAAATAGAATGAAACAGCATCAGTCTGATAAAGCTAAATCATATATAATGGTAAAAGAAATTACTTTCCTGATAAGGACCACCATTCTGACAACTTCTGTTCCACACTGTGCTTGAACATCTAGCTGTTGCAATAAAGAAATGGTAAATAATTTACAAAAATTAACATGAACATTTTTTGAAACCTGAATACCCACATGGAAAAATTAAAGAATATTACCTTTGTACCATGTATTATACAAAAACCTAACTTAAAAGTATTATTGAAGAAATAACAGAAAAGACTGTAAACAAATTGGTAATTTCGAATTTACACAATTAAAATATTTGTCCTGTGAAAATCATAACAGAGAATAAAACAAGCCACAGATTGCTGGCACATTTCCATAGCATGTATAGCAGACAGAGAATTTGTATCCAAAATATATAAAGAATTTATAAAGTTCAACCATGAGGAAACATTTAAAAAAGGGTAAAAAAATTTTGAAAAGACAATTCATCAAAGAAGATATACATATCAATATCATTAATAATCTGGAAAATGTTAAGTAAAACCACAGACTTTCTGGTGGTGACGACCAACCCATGAAAAATGCCTCTAGCAAAGGATCTCCTTTATGGCTCTCCAGAAGAGGAGAAGAGGAAACATGAGAAGAAATGCCTGGTGCAGAGCCCCAATTCCTACTTCATGGATGTGAAATACCCATGATGATATAAAATCACCAAGGCCTTTAGCCATGCGCAAACGGTAGTTTTGTGTATTGGCTGCTCCACTGTCCCCTAGTAGCCTAAAGGAGTAAAAGCGAGGCTTACAGAAGGATGTTCCTTCAGGAGGAAGCACTACTGAAAGCACTTTGAATCAAGATGAGTGAGAAACCATCTCAATAAACACATTTTGGATAAAAAGTAAATCAATCAATCAATCAATCAATAAAATAAAACCACAATGCTAAACCACTATAC
Source organism: Alouatta palliata (assembly GCA_004027835.1). Classification (NCBI taxonomy): domain Eukaryota; kingdom Metazoa; phylum Chordata; class Mammalia; order Primates; family Atelidae; genus Alouatta; species Alouatta palliata. Next base: position 29,257 of record PVKV010024359.1, on the reverse strand, counting down.
CCTTATTAACAACTGTACTCTTATTAGGTATGGTTGTTTAGTAGAAACTAAAATTTAAACTTATTAAAATGATTAAAATGGCAAACATTGACAATACTATGTCTGTATGAGCATTTGGAGTACTATAATTTTCCTATGTGCTGGAAAGAATGTAAAATTTCACACTATTTTGGAAGAATCTGTGTAGTTCCTTTAATATATGGCTGCCATAGGACCCAATTGTGTTCTGCCCAGGGGAAATAAACATACAACTACCTTCATCTTTGCTAAAAATATGAAGAGCAGCTTTATTCATGATATCCAAGAACTGGACAAAATATGTATCAATTGATGAAGAAATAAATTTTGCCATGTACAAGAATACTGTTCAGCAATAAAAAAGAAAATACTGTTGAACACAGCAGCATGATACATCTGAGTTGTACAAAAAGCAGTAAAAAAAAGTTATACAGAAATTAACTCTGTACCCGTTCATTGATAAAAATTTCTAGAAAATGCTAATGTATCGGTAGTAACAGAAAGTAGACTCTTTGGTTGCCTGGGTCGGTGTGAAGAGAATGATGAATTAAATAGAACAAGAGGAAATTTCTGGCTGAAGGAAATATTCTGTGTATTGATGGTGTGTTCTTTTCCTAGGTGTATGCATCTGTCACATTTTGGAAATTTTACTCTTTAAATATGTTCAGCATTTTCATATAAAGTATACCTACCAATAAAATGTTTAAAAAGACATTGTGTGATTATTAAGTGTTATATTGTCCAAATTTCTGAATGTTCATCTCAAATGCTTTTTGCTGTTGCTTTCCATCATTTTGCATTTGTTTTGCTTCTATAATTTTTTTTTCCTCTAGTTGGATCATCTCCAGATTTTTCATCTTAAGAAAATGTGTTCCAAAAGAATCTGTACCCTTAACTCTTCCCTTCTTTCTGTAGTGTTAACTACGATTTTTATGCAAATATTCTGCATAACTTGGTCTTGGCTGTCCTCTCTTCTGAAGCCACACTGCATTTCTAACTGGCTGATTAAGAGATTTAGGTGAATTACTAATTGAATTTTCAATTTTAGTTTTCTGGAACAAACAAAAAGCATAATTGTTTGCTGTCTTTTGAATGCCTTGTTTTCATCAAGAGCAACAACTCACTCCCTATTTACCAGTTTTTACTTTTTGGTTTCTTCCTAGACCGCTATATTCAATATCTGTTTTTATTAGTTTAAAACCAAATACTTTTTTTTATATCATATTTTGTTCTTGAAATATGAACTTCGCCATCAATTGCCACCAAAACCACCATGACTTTTAATGACTTCTTGTTTTAATTAAAAATGATTTGCTCTAATTATTATAATTGTTATTCATTAAAATACTTTTTAGCGATGGTTAACAATTCTCTATTCAATGTATGTAGGCCTATGTACATGCTCTTATTTAATTATTAAAGCAGCCTCAAAAAAATTTAATTATAATAATAAAGAATATTGGGCCGGGCGTGGTGGCTCACGCCTATAATCCCAGCACTTTGGGAGGCCGAGGCGGGTGGATCACGAGGTCAAGAGATCGAGACCATCCTGGTCAACATGGTGAAACCCCGAATCTACTAAAAATACAAAAATTAGCTGGGCATGGTGGCACGTGCCTGTAGTCCCAGCTACTCAGGAGGCTGAGGCAGGAGAATTGCTTGAACCCAGGAGGCGGAGGTTGCGGTGAGCCGAGATGGTGCCATTGCACTCCAGCCTGGGTAACAAGAGCGAAACTCCGTCTCAAAAAAAAAAAAAAGAATATTTTGTAATTTGTCTGAGGACACACAGAGAGGAAATGCATGTGCTTTTACCTGAGCCCCAGTACTCTAATTTTTTTTTTAGTTTAAATTAAATTAACATAACATAAAATTAGTTATTCTAAAGTGTGCTTTAAAATAACTTTTAGTGTATTCACAACACTGAGCTATCACTTCTCTTTAGTTTGAAAACTTTTTCATCATCCCTTAAGAGCACCTCATATGTTTTACCTACCTACTCCTCATTCTTCCCTTCTCTGTGTAAAGTGGTAACCATGAATCTTTTTTCTGTCTGTAAAGATTTCCCTAATCCAGACATCCCATAAAAAAAGAATCATGCAATATATGATATTTGTGTCTGGCTTCTTTCAATTAGCATAATGTTTTCCAGTTTATCCAAGTTATGGTAAGTGGTAACATTTAAATCCTTTTTATTACTATATAATATTCTACTGTATGTATGTACCACAATTTGTTTATCCATTTATTTGTTGATAATCATTTGGACCATTTCCAACCTGTGGCTATTATTAATATTTGCCATAAATATTTATGTGCATGTTTCTGTTTGGGGATATATTTTCAGTTTAGAAAGTCTTTAAATTTTAATAGCTGATGAAACAAATTAGTTGAAAATGCATTAAACAGTCATTAAGCAATCCACTATGCTTAGATCTTGGAAAAAATTATACAGCAACCACGGCTTGTAACTAAGCAGAATTATTTTGACCTCTGGTGTCAGTAAAGCTGAATATGAAATCAGAAGACTCCTAATTTAGAATAATAGAATCCTTGCTCTTTTCATTATACCTATTACTCAGGAAATTGTAACTTGGTTTAAGTACGTACAGTCTCTTTCTTTTATAAAGTATATGTGGCTGGGTGCAGTAGCTCAGGCCTGTAATCTAAGAACTTTGGGAGGCCAAGGCAGGCGGATCATGAGGTAAGGAGTTCAAGACCAGCCTGATCAATATGGTGAAACTCGTCTCTAATAAAAATACAAAAATTACGCAAGTGAGTTGGCACATGTCTGTAGTCCCAGATACTTGGGAGGCTGAGGCAGGAGAATCTCTTGCACCTGAGAGGTGGAGGTTGCAGTGAGCCAAGATCCTACCACTGCACTCCAGCCTGAAGGAATAGTGAGACTCTGTCTCTCAAAGAAAAAAAAAAAAGCATATGCAGAGTGCCTCCTATGATCAGGCGCTATGGTAGGAGATACAAATGTAAAGATACAAACTTATTATTCTTATGCTCACAAAGTTTGCCTCCCTAAGAAAATAAAATGTTAAAATATCAAATACATAAAAGAATTGTTTAATGGATGTTTCTAAAAACTGCTAGGGAAGCATAAGAGAAAATATAACCGAGTTCGCCTAGAGGAGTTAGGAAATTGTTCATGGAGAAATAACGTTTTGCTGAGGCATAAACGATAAATATGAGTTTACTAAGTAGGTAATAAAATGAAAACTTTTTTCTGGTAGAATGAATAACATAAAGTCTGCATGATGTTGCAGAAGCTTCACAATTTAAACTCTTATTTATACTTCAACATTTAGAAACTGCTCATAGTTTCCAGAACAGTGTATTTTTGGTGTTTTTCTTGTTATGTTTGGGATTTCTTTTTGCTTTTTGCCTTATTGACTTTATGTTATTCATTCTACCACAAAAATTCTTCATTTCATTGCTGAATTTGTAAATTCATAGTAATTGCTTATATCTCAGTAAAATGTTATTTATCCATGATTCTACATTATGGTGAGTTGTATAATTATTTTATCATATATGACAATGCAATAATAACAGAAATAAAGTGCAAAATATTTTCAATATAATTTTAAACGGAAAGAATAAAATCAATATGGACAGCTTGGTTTCAAGTTCTGTGTAGGTTGTGGGACTGTCAACTTTATTTTGAATGCTTTAAATTATTTCTAATTTATTTGTACAAGACTATGCATAGCTTTTATTATCAAAATATGTTGATATAATTTTAAAAACAAATTAAAAGCATGGAACAATTTGTCTATATAGTAGAAAAGCATAAGAAGAAAAGCAGACACTAAAATAATTAAAGAAAAAACAGCAATAATTTCAAATATCATTATATCTTATAGGATGATGAGTTTTATGTGACCATTTTATTCATCAAATGTAATGGAACTAGAAAAGTTATTGAGTGTTCTATAAAAATAATTGGGTCAAAACACAGACTGTAATAGATTGAAGTGTTTAAAGGGTAAAGATAATACATCTAAAGGCAGCAACTTTTTCTTATTCACTGAGGAAGCCTCAGAGTTTAAAAAAGGTCTATAATAAAATAGACCTAAAATAAACATTTATCAAATTAATGAAATGATTGAAAAATAAATCAATACACATTTAGAAATTTGCTTTGAAAAAATAACAAATGAGAGTAGCACGACGTTACTATAAACTACATTAAATATATTGTCTTAGTTTGAATTCCCTGAAATGCAGACTTTGACACAAAGATTTAAATGTAGTTAGATTATTTGGTAGATATTTCCAGAAGACGTGAAAAAAAGGATGTGTGGAAAATGAGACAAAGAAGAGTAAGTAGAGATATTTGATAACTCCTTGGTCTTTGATCTGTGCACCCTAGAGTTAAACACTTTCTGTAATCACTCTCCTTCCATGTGTAAGCAGTACTTTCAAATTGCTTCTGACCAATAGAATATGGCAAAGGCAGTGAGATGTTACACTACATTTATGTTATATGGTAATGGTGATGGGATATCCCTTTGGGGATTATGTTATGTTTTTTAAGATTTCATCATGCTAGCAGACTCAAGCGAAACACTTTCTCCTTTCCTGGCTTTGAAAAAGTGAGCTACCATATTGGCAGAGTGCTCATGGAGAGGGACATGTGGCAAGGAGCTTCACACAGCTTCTGGGAGCCATGATCATCCCTGGCTGATATCCAGCAAGAAATCCGTGATAAAATGTCAGTCTTTCAACCACAAGAAAATGAATTCTGCTAACAACCACATATATGTGAAATAGCGCCTTGAGCTCCAGAGAGAAGCACATTCCAGCTCACACATTCATTACAGCCATGTGAGACACTGAGCAGAAAATCCGGTTAAATTGTGCCCCAATTTTTATCCAAAGAAACTGTGACATGGAAACATACAACAAATGGATGTTGTTTTAATACTCTAAATTTTGGGGGTTTTTTTCTGTAGTAATAGAAAACTAATGGGCAGTAGAGAAGAAATGCCAGTACAGTGTGCATTTGTGACTACGTTATCCTTGTAGGTAAGTGGAACTCAATTCCATTTAGTTGAGGGGTGGGGCTCTAAAAACCACAGAAAGCATTCCTCTGAATTATCCCACTGAGTAAAGTAGAAGAACCAAGACATTTATGCATTGATTCCCATTGCACAGTAGCTTAGAATTGCCTCCGCAGTACATGTTATGCCTATGTGGAGTTAGTCAACTCACTTGGTCCTAGGGAACACTCTCAATCAAAGAGAGAAACTGGGTACACTGGATGGAAGTGTCAACATACTGAGAACAGCTTACCAAAGTTGCAAGTAAACTAATGTGGAAAGAAAGGAACAAGGATGGGCATAAATGAAATCTGCTATGTGACACTTTTTGCATTGCTGTGATCCTCTTAAGGCCTGCATTGGGTCTACAATTTCTAAAATAAAACTTAGAATGGAAGATTAGTATAGTAATCTATGGTACACATTGTATCAACTTGTCCTGAGTTCATAATTGATGTTAATCATATGAGTCTATTCCATTGAGTACAATAAACAATAGTGCTAGAGGTTTATTTGGTTGTGTTTGAAATTCACCTATTTGAAGAGGAGTGTTGCCCTGCATGTAGCACATGTTTTTCTGACAATTTGTTGACCGTAAGCTCTTTTCAGTGTGTATGCACATACAAGTCCATGTACATAGACATATATTTTTTCCAAAAATTTTATAAAATTGTAGGAAATCATTTTACAGGAAGAAGACATTTTATGGAAGGTCAAACATTAATTTACAAATGGTATAACGGTGGCATCAGGAAATTGTGCACCTTACTGCAGAAAACACAAGTAGCTACAAAAATCAGAATGTTATAAGTCTAATGCCCTTTGGGTAGCACCTACCTATATGTACCACATATTAACACTAAACTGATAAGAAAATTATGACACCTTTTGTTCATAATATATTGTGACTACTAGAAACATATTTTTGTTTTATGAAAGGAATCCAACTTCTTGAATCTATGCTAAAATACAAATTTAAAAATGTAAATACACACTTTGTTACAAATGTGTTGTGCCTGGCTAAAACATAGAACCTAAAATGTTTTTTTTAAATATTTTCATCAAGGTATACATAATCAGCTTTTGATGAAGATACCAAGTGAGACTTGCTGTTATCTTTAAAAAACTGCTCTCAATTTGATTCTCATACTGTGTTCAAAATTAAATTCTAAGAAAACGTGCTCTTTGAGTGTTCCCATAACTCTGTGATGTATTATTGATGTAAAATAATTTTGGATAGTAAATTATCTAAAATACAGCTATTTTGTAATGTATCTTATATAGAAAATGTTACCCTGGATTCCAGAGAGTATTTTATTTCAAATTATAAGACCCAAAAATATTATGTAGCAACAAAAGGAAGAAATTGCATATTTAAACAAAGCATATTTAAATACTTTCAAAATTGATAAATACACATTTTTTAAATGTGTGTGCTTTATTCAAAATGTGTACTCTATTGTTTTTACTTTGGTGAAAAAGAGAAAAAATACAAAACCAAAAATCATTTTATAAATGTTATATAAATTTAATTTTACAGAACTCTAAGCTTCCCATTTTCACAGAAGTACTTGGATTTATCACTTTTTTGAATCAATTTTTTTAAGATTCAATTGATTCTCTTAAAATTAAACATGGTAGAATTATACTTTTTCAAAAAGAAAAATTATATAGAGAATAAAATGTCTAATTCTTATTTCATTCATATTTGTATATATTTTACTTATCAATTTCTATTAAACTCTACTTTCTGAATTGTTTTTCTCATTCAACTGGAGAAAATTCATGATAAATACCATTCACTCCTTGTTTGTCTCAGCTGATCATTATTTGTAGTAGTAAACTGCAATGGCTTAATGGCAATTCCTGCAAGAATAACAGCTTTTGACTAGCTCTTGAAGATCACAGGTCACAGATTGTATCACATTTATATTCTAATAGGTCCTAGTAGAATGATGAAGCCATAGGTGCATCAAATTGATGAGTTAATTGATGGGCTTTCTTGTCCTTATCTTCTGTTGTATTTAAATTTTTAATTTCAGCTGGGCCTGGTGGCTCACGCCTGTAATCCCAGCACTTTGGGAGGCCGAGGCGGGTGGATCACCAGGTCAAGAGATCAAGACCATCCTGGCCAACATGGTGAAACCCTGTCTCTACTAAAAATACAAAAATTAGCTGGGCATGGTAGCGTGTGCCTGTAGCCCCAGCTACTCAGGAGGCTAAGGCAGGAGAATTGCTTGAATCCGGGAGGCAGAGGTTTCAGTGAGCCAAGATCGCACCACTGCACTCCAGCCTGGTGCCTGGCCACAGAGCGAGACTGTCTAAAAATAATAATAATAATAATTTCATATGTTTATAACCTCAAAATAAACTAGTCTTCATCTTCATTCACCTTTCATTCATTCATCCATCCACCAAATTGTTGTTACATGTTTACATTGTGCTAGGAAGGGTAAATTGTGACAAGGTCTAAAATGAAAGGACATAAATTAATATAAAAATTCACAAAGCTTTATGCCAAGCTCCATCTTATAGCTCTGACATTAAACAGGGACATTTTATTCTTCTTGGAAGACAGTGTTTTTGGAGTCCTCATAATGTAGGAGAAATGATTATTCTGGCCCCTTACAAAGGGCTAACCCACAAAATAATCTCCCATTTTCTTCATCTCAGATTGTTATTATTATTATTTTTGAGGTGAAATTTTGTTGTTCCCACCCAGGCTGGAGTGCAATGGCACAGTCTTGGCTCACTGCAATCTCTGCTTCCTGGGTTCAAGTGATTCTCCTGTTTTAGCCTCCTGAGTAGCTGGGATTACAGGTGCCCGCCACCATGCCCAGCTATTTTTTTTGTATTTTTAGTAGAGATGGGGTTTCACCATGCTGGCCATGCTGGTCTCAAACTCCTGACCTCAGGTAATTCACCTGCCTTTGCCTCCCAAAATGCTGGGATTACAGGTGTGAGACACTGTGCCCAGCCATCTCAGATATTTTATTTTCTCCTTTTTCATGTGAGCCACCAGAAGACAGAAATTAATTTTCAGACCTGAAAATATCAGCAGTTACTTCATAATTACCTCTCTGTCAATGACTGATGGATCTTGTTAGTTAAATATTTTTAATCACAAAATTAATATTATGTTCTTTCTTTTCAGAGTGATGTTCAAATGCATGGATATAAGGGTTTTTTTAAGTTACAAAATGCCGGAATGTACAGTGGTAAAATTTAGTTTAGAATAACATAAGCTAATGTAACGTCTTTCGTTGTTGATCTAAAACATTTCAACATACGGAAGTTTCAATTTCTAGAAATTTGCAGAGAAACTGGATACCTTAGAATCTACAACATATACAGAGGTGCATTAAGTTTGTAATTCTTAAGATGTTGCTATTGGTATTGCTTTTAAATTCATGATTTACAAAGAAACAAAACAAATTTATTTTGTTTGTTTTGGACTAGTTCCTTATCAATAGGATACAGAGAAAACGTAGGCTTCCATTTCCAATCCACTTACATTCAAAACAAAACAAAACATATGGTAAATATACCGTCAATGAAAACAAATGTAGCTCCATCATTGGAATCATTGAAACTCTAGACATTTTTATGCTGGGATACAGGTTGGTGAACATTGTGGTCTTGAGTAATCTTATCAGAGGAGTCTAATTGAGGAGTCTGAAAATGCTGAAAAAGGGAGGGCTTTAGTTTGGACAACCCAGTATGGAGTACACTAATCTTAGCAAAACCCTGGGCAGTGGAATTTCCCATGAAATTGTTCTGCTTCAGAAGATAATGGTAGTTGTGAACACTAACTTTGAAGACAGTTCCAATTCCCACTCTTTTCCAGTAAAATTTCAATGCTCCATGATCCTCCTCTGTGCTATGTAGCAGCAAAGATCAATAGTAGTTGCTTCAGAAACTTTAGGGCTTCATAGATTTTTAGAAGAAAAATAATTATTGAGGCCAGGGCAATTCTAATTTTTGGACGAAGAAATACTTCAGAATTTTTTGATTATTTAAATAAGTGGAGACATTGCAAAACCCAAAGAAGTACTTCCTGCTATTTGGTCTATTAGAGGCTCTTTCTAGTCTTAATTTAACTTTAAAAAATACGGTACTATGACAAAATTTGTTCAGTAAATATTGACATGCATTAAGTCTTTACAGTAATTTTTCATTTTAGACAATTGTTTATTAAGTCATTCTAAAAATTATAAGAATGCACACACGCACACACACACACACACACACATGCTCTCACTCACATACACCCCCACTCACAGAAGCCCATGGTAGGCATTTTCAATATATATTTAAAAAATAATTAAATCTAGATCAACAATTAAGTGAGAAATTCAAATATTTTGTCTACCTATAAAACCAGTGATTTAGGTTGAAAAAAATGTCAAAATCAAGTTTTTTCAGAATTCTGGAATCTAAAAAAAAAAAAAAAGAGAATGATTTACAACAACCAAGGAAATTCTTAATGAAAAAAGAAACTGTTAAATGTTAGTAAGAGAGCATGATGGCAACACTTCCCCAGCTATTATTAACCACTCCAAAGTCCAGGGGGTGGCCTTGGGGGCAGGCATCCACATTCCTCGTGCAGCTTGGTGATGCCAGAGGGGTAAATATGGACCTTGTTCTTAACATTTTGTGGTTATGTGTTGTGACCTGTCTGCTCCATGGAGGACCAGCACAGAGGCTTGGCATGGTTTCATCCACCTTTAAAATTTATCAGGGCTTAGGCAGCCTCTTGGGTGACATTTCTTGTAAAACTCCAAATGCAAAAGCACTTGCCCCACCACCCTGGGACAAGGAATAGACACAGACAGATTGAAGGCCCAGAAAGGAAGAGGCTAAAGAAGGAAATACAAAAGTGGAAATGGAATTCCCATAAAAAAGAATTTCCACAAATTCTGGAAAATCTATAATGTCATGCACATGCCCAGTGTTGGGCACATGCTCAGAGAAAACTCTGTAAACCGAAATGTATCTGAGTCAAGTCTCAATCAGTTTAGAAGTGTATTTTGTCAAGGTTAAGGACAATGTTGAGGACCAAAAACCCACATGGAATCACAGGAATCGCAGTCTGTGGTCTGTGCCTTTCTCCAAAGACAATTTCAACAACTTGAGTAATTTAAAGGGAAAGAGCAGGATGAAGGGAAAAGAAGTGTGTGGTCAAATTAGTGAATCCACATGTTGTAAAAAAAAAAAAAAAAGGTAAGAGAATAATCAATTATGTATTCATCTTGAGCTCAATGAATTGACATTTTCTATAAGATAAGGTAAACATAGAATACTAACCTGTGGAGACACATAACCCTTTATCTGTAGCTGTCTTCTTACGAACCAAATGAAAGTCAGCTTCTTGCATGAATCAGCTTCGCACTTATTTTTTTCCTTTTGGCAGAGTGAATATGGATCACAAGTTTTTATTTTCCCTTTATATTCCCATGCTTTCACTTCTGGCTGAGCTTTAGGCTTTATGAAAGAATGAAGTGAAAGTTAAATGATAGTATTTAATGACCAGCATAAATATAAAAAGAATGCCCTAACAAAGCCAATCTTCAAAGAGATGTAAGACTTGTTTATTTGTTTAGAGAAATATGGCAAATTACTAGCTGACCGCTAAGTTAGTAGAACATAGACTTTGGTAATCAGAAGTGAAAATAACGGTACAGTTTTTACAAAAAAAGATTTACAAAGATCATTAGACAAGCAAGCAGAAAAATGATGAGGACAGGGAGAATCACCTCACTACCACAGCATATTATTCAAATTTCAGTTTTCAACAGAAGAGCATGAGGCGTATGAATAAACAGGAAAATATTGCCCTCTCACTAACAAATAGTAATTATCTCTGAGAAAGCTCAGACTTTGGATTAACTACCCAGAAAAAGACTTTAAATCAACTTTGATAAATATACTCCAAGAGCTACAGGAAGAGCTCTGGAATAACTGGAAGAGCAAATAAAGAATTTCTATAGAGACAGAAATTATAAAAAGAAGCCAAATAAAAAATCTGCATCTGAAAAGTATAACCAAATGAAAAAATAATCGCTACAAAAATAGAAAAGTAGATTTTTGTGGTTCGAAAAAAGAAACAGGGAACTTAAAAATAGATCAATTAAGATTAACTATTAATTAGTATTATCCAGCCTGAGGAGTTAATATGGTTAGACTTTGTGTCACCACTCAAATATCATCTTAAATTGTAGTCCCCATAATTCCCTAATGTCAAGGGAAAGACCGAACAGAGGTATGAGTCATGGAGGCATCTCCCTGTGTTGTTCTCATGATAATGAGTTCTCCTGAGATCTGACAGTTTTATAAGGGGCTTCTTTCCCCTTTGCTCAGCACTTCTCCTTTCTGCCACCTTGTAAAGAAGGTACCTTGCTTCCTCTTCACCTTCTGTCATGATTGTAAGTTTCTTGAGGCCTCTCTGACCATGCTGAACTCTGAGACAAACCTCTTTTCTTTATAAATTATCCAGTCTCTGGCAGTTCTTTATAGCAGTATGAAAACAGACTAATACAGGAATCAAAAGGAAAAAAAAAAGAAGGAAGAAAAATGAACAGAACTCAGAGACCTAACAGATACCATAAAATATACTGACATGTATATAATGAGCATCTCAGAAGAAGAGAAAAAAGGACTAAAAGGAATAGTTGAAGAAATAGCAGCCAAAAAGTTTCTCAAATCTGAAGACATAAGTCTGCACACCTAAGAAGCTAAGGAGCTCCAAGCACATGATCTCAAAGAGATCCACACTCAGACACATAATAATCAAACTTACAATGAAAAAGAGACAAAGATAAACTTACGTAGGGAGCAAGATGGGAGTAACACATTCTGTACAAGGGATCCATGGGTAAAATTAACAGCAAGTTTTTCATCAGAAACTATGTAGTCCAGAAGGCAGAAAGGTTATGTAAAGCGCTAAAAAAAAAAAAAAAAAAAAAAAAAAAAAAAAAAAAAAAAAAAAAAAATTTTAAAAAAAAAAAAAAAAAAAAAAAAAAAAAAAAAAAAAAAAAAAAAAAAAAAAAAAAAAAAAAAAAAAAAAAAAAAATCAATGGAAAATTGACAAAATTTTAGCTAGACTGAGACAAAATGAGAAAAAAATATGAAATTGCTAAAATCGAAAAGCAAAGTGGGGACATTACTACCAACATTACAGAAATATAAGAATTAGGAAATTACTCTGAACTATTGTGTAGCAACAATTATATAAACTATATATAATTTACAAATTTCAAGAAACACAGAAAATACTTAAACTGACTTAGGAAAATACAAAATCTAAACAGACTTATAACAAGCCAATAAATTAAATCAGTAATCAAAATTTCAAACAAAGGAAAGCTTAGGACAGAAGATCTGCAATAGTGAATATTCTATCACACATTTCATTAAAAAGTAACACCAATTCTTCTTAAACGCATCCAGAAAATACAAGAAAAAGAAGCACTCTCAACTAATTCTATAAGCCAGCATTACAATGATATCAAAGCTGGTAAGGATATTACAAGTAATGAAAAAAAATCCTGAAGAAAATACTGCCAGCAAACCTAACTCAATAGCATGGTAAAATAATTAAACACCATAAATAACTGGGATTTATACCAATAATGCAATGATGGTTTAAAGAACAGAAATCAGCACAATATTACATTAATAGAAAAAAGAAAGATAAAATTCAAAACCTACTTATAGTTTAAAAAAAAAATTAAAAAACCTAAGAACAAATGAAGATTTCTCCAGTCATGTGAAGGGTGTTAGTTAAAACCAATAATCAACATTATGTCCAATGTTGCAAAGTGAATGCTTTCTTCAGAAACAAGAAAGGATGCCCTCTTTCACTACATATATTCAACATTGTACTGGAAGTCCTAGCTTCAGTGATAAGGCAAAAAATAAATAAACACAAAAATAAGACTTGAAAGTTAACAAGGAAGAAAATAAACCAAATCTATTTTCACGTGATGTTATTTATACACACACACACACACACACACACACACATACGCAAGTGTATATCTAAAAATACACAAATATATAAAAGCTAATAAATGAATTAAGCAAGTTTGAGAGACACCGGTATTAAAAACTAGTTGTATTTGTATACACTCTCAATAAATAATCTGAAAGAGAAATAAGAACAAAATGCTGTTTATAACTGATGAAAAAGAATAAAATATATAAGAATAAATGTAACCAAAGAGATAGATGTAAGACATGTATTTTGGAACAAACAAAAAAAAAATGATGAAAGTAATTAAATATCTCTAAATAAATTGAAAAACATTGGTATTCAAAGATGTTTAGATGCCAGTATTCCCAGAAACAAATTCAGTGTAATCCCTAGAAAAATCCCAATACCCTTTTGGCTTGCAGAAATAAAAAGCTCATCCTAATTTTCATGCAGAATTGCAAGGAACCCTGAATAGCAAAACATCCTTGAAAAAAAGTAGAACAAAATTGGAAAGCTAACACTTCCAGATTTAGAAACTTACTACAAAGTTTCAGTAGTCAAAAGAGTCTGATACTGGTCTAAGTATAGACATAAATAGATAAGTAGAATTAATTGATAGTCTGTAAGTAAACCCATAGATATGTGATATAGATGTGTAATCAGTGGGTTTTTGTCAATGGTACCAACACACCAACACCATTGCTTGATGGGAAACAATAGTATCTTCAACGAATGGTGATGGAAAAATTGGATATCTTCATGAAAAAAAAAATAAGTTAGACTTTTACCTCACATCATATATAGAACAATTCAAAATTATCAAAAGCCTAACTATAAAAAGTACAAATGAGACAAAATGTTTGTAAGTCATGTATCTGATAGGAATCTAGTCTCTACATTATAAATATTATTAAAAATTTGCCTAGAACTTTATCAAATACCAATATTTACAAAGATACTTGGTCATATAATAACCTCTTTCTTTTTTAGTTATCCTTGGTAAAAGAAGGAAATCGTTTATAGCTGTATGTTAAATCATTCCTTCCCACAATCACTTAATATTTTTAAATTCCTTGCACTTTATGTTTATCTCATGTATGAAAATTGTCTCTGTCATCTGAAACAGCAGCATCCTCTTTTCTTTTACTGACATGTGATATACATGTGAGTTTTAGACATTCTCAGTCCACATTGTAAGCCCCCAGAACATGGGCTACTAATTATTTGACACACCCCAGGGTTGGCCTCCTACATTGCATGCCATGTAGCAATCAATTTATAAATGTTTGTGAAATGGCAGGGGAATAAAGTAATTTCATGAGAAACATTGCATAATCAGGATTTACTATAAGTTTATAAAATTAAAACAGTGCTATATAGTGACCAGATGACAACATCTGAGCAACAGAAAATTGAAAATAGCTTTTTCCTATAAGTTATTTTACTTCAATATAAATTAAAGAGAATTTATGGACAGTAAGCAACAATTTCTTTTTAATTGAAAATTACATAGAAATAATTATAGATCCACATGTAATAATAAGAAATAATATAGAAATACTAACGGTATCCTATACCCAATGTTTCCCAAAGATAACTTCTTGCAAAACTATATTCCAAGATCACACCAGGGTTAGACGTTTATACTGTATACTTACATTTTTTAGATTTTTTTTTGTCTTACTTGTACTGGTTTGTATCTGGCTGTCTGTATTTAGTTCTATACAATCTTATCATATGTGTAGGTTTATGTATCTACCACCAGTCAAATACAAAACAGACCCATCACTTCAAGGATCCCTCCTGAAAAGTAACTACTTTTTAATTAGTGATTGCATGTTACTTTTTCAAACATATTAACTAAAGATGGATTCATAACAATAAGGTACAAGAATAAGCCATTTGTACTTCTATTCACTTATTATATATCTCATTTTCTGCTGGCATCAAGTAAGTTAAAAAGAGATCATATTACTTAAAAAATTGTATTTTTGTGTGTGTGCGTGTACACACACACACACACACACACTTACATAATTCTGAAGAGATCATTTTGCAAATTACTTTTTATTTTTTATCATAACTCTAGGATAAGTTATGATAAATAACTTATCCTAGCAATCAATATCTTGGGGAAAATGTTTAGATAATGAATACAATTGTTACACAAAGTATGTACTACTTTCACTTTGATTCCCTGACTGTGAAAATCCACTTAAAATGTGATAAAATAAAATTATCTCCTTTTCTAAGAAGCTGGCCTCATGTAATTTCAACATCAATATCTTTCAAGTTGGGTGTTCCAGCAATACCTTTTCATAGAATATCACACAGTAAAAGCCAGGGGGAGGGCTGAGCTGCCATTCAATTTAAAACATACCTTAAGAGCAGACTTCCATAATTATTACTCACATTCTACATGAGACAAGATGCCAGTTTATAAAGTGATTGGGGAAATTAGATAAAAAGAGCAGAAAGAGTAAATCTGTCAAATATATTCTTTTGTGGTTTGTCGCTCAATTTACCTTTCTAAAAAAATACAATGTGAATTCATTTTTTAACCATACACAGACAATTTTAAAGATTAAAAAAAAAAAGAAAATTAACAGCTGGAGGTTTCTAATAGAACTGGCTAAAATTCTTAACCAATGTTATTTCAATAAATAAAGTAGCAAAGGATACTAGAAGGACATGTTATGCTTTTTATTATCAATTAATGATTTCCCAGCTATACTAATTCAGAAGATTGATTTATTTTTTCAAAATTAAAGTAATACCTTAGATCATTAGATTTACGTTAATTTCTATTACTCAGAAATTTTCTTTCTGTACATTAGACAGCTAAGAAATAGCTAAATCATAGCCAAGGTAATAGTTAAAAGAAGTTGAGAAATAAATAAAAAATATTATAAAAAATTACTCTCTTAGTAACAGCAATAGACAGATTTAGAAGTTCTGGTAACAAACAAATAAAATTATTAATTTTTTATAGATTCAGGTAGTAAGTTTTTAGGTCTATTCACATAAATACATGGCATAGAGGTGGAATTTGGGCTTCTAATGTACCCATTACACAAATAGTGAACATTGTACCCATAAGTAATTTTTCAAACTTCTACCTCCTCTCACCCTTCTCCCTTTTGGAGTCACCAGTGTCTGTTAATTCCCTTTGTATGTCTATGTGTACCCATCATTTAGCTCCCACTTGCAAGTGAGAACATGCAGTGTTAGATTAAAAAGTCTGTCTGCTACATAGTAAGTGCTTGAAAGAAGTATCCACATTTTTATTACAATGAATTATTTTATTATGCACTAACCAATCATCTTGGAATTTTCCATTAGAAACTAGTTTATATAAATAATTTTCAGCAAACAACTTCAATACTACCAATCTATCAACCTTCATAATTATCTAATACATAATAAAATATAGCTGGTATTGGTATGGGATCATTCTGATGTATTTTCTTAGTGATTATTTTGTTTATATATCTTTGCTTAAGAAACCAGTTCTCAAATGTAGTGGGCTATGGTGGTTTAGTGGGCTATGGTGGTTAACTGAGCTTAGTTCTGTGATTTTTGCTTTGGGTTTTCATAAGGTTGCAATTAGATGCCAGCTAGTCATCCTTATTTGAAGGCTTAAAAGAGATAGCTGTCCAGGATGATTCACCCATGTAGCTAATAATTGATTTTAGCTTAAGGTTGTGAGCTCAGCCACAGATGATAACCATTTTGCTTTGGTTTCTTCAAGTAAAATGGATATAATAAGGAATGTCTTCAGAGAGATTTCTGTGAGAATCAACATATATGGAGTGAACAGGGAAGAAAGCTTAGGGTGGAATTTTGGTGAATATCAATATTTTTCAAGTGAGCCCAGAAATGGAGTCCAAGAAAAACATAAAGGTAAGATAGAAGCACAGAAAGAAAACAGAACTTCATTCAGTTTTTGTTTTTGCTTTTGTTTTTTTAAGAAAGGAGTAGCATATCTCTAATAGTGATAAGAGAAGATCAATCAACATCAACGTTGAGAATATAAGAGACAAAAAGGAAAATCTATGAGTTAAAGTATCATAAAATCTTCATATTTTTCATATCATGCTATGAAAACATTGCTATGATCAGTGACTTGTAAGGATGTTTTGTTCAGAAACCACATGTCATGGTTGAACTCTATACTCATTTTTGTTACAAAAAGATATTTTCCACTTTAATTTTACATAACTTGCGTCTTTCTTTTAGGCTTAATTATAATTTTTCTTTTTTCATTTATAAATGATTTCCTGATATGGATCTGTCCTAATTTAGCTCATATACACATTATCACATACTTCTTTTCTGAAACATTTTATTAGAAATAAAAATAACATTTGAGAAAAAGCAGAGGTCTTACATTATACATTAAATTATATCAAGACAATGCACAGAATTAAATTGCCCAAATGTAACAGATATTGAATGTGAGCAAATAACATTTAGATTAACAAAATAAGTGTTCAAGAGTAGAAGTAAATGTATTTCATGTCAAATATATACATAAATTATAAATAATTTATAAGATTAAATAGCAGTAATTAGTTTATATGACCTCTCATTTTAATGATAGCTATGAACATTAATCAAAGTGACACTTTATTTTTGTTTCTATTTTTGAAGTAGATAACTTTGGATCCTTTCTGTTTATTAGTCTATATATAGTCATTAATATTTATACAGAACTTTACTGCCTTTTATTAAATTCAGGCAATAGATGCATTTCCATGAATAAAAAAGTAAATTACTTTGTGGATTGGGATATTTACTGCTGAATGAGAAAATAAAAGTCAATAAAATCCTAGTTAGATGCTTTACATAAATCTTTGTTTTATTTCTGAAGCTACCGTCAGTAGTTCATACATACTTTGCCTATATTATTTGCCTAGATTGAAGGATTATGATCTCAGTGACCTTTATCCCAGGATGAGTTAACAAGATTGATTTAAAGATCTGTCACACAGGAGCTATAAAGTGTCTGTCAAAATGCAATCATGATTATGAATAATTTATTGATAGAAACTTTCACAGCCAAGCAGAGTTCACATTTTCTCATTTTAATTATACTTTGCTAGAAGATAAATAATTAGCTAGTAGGTAATCTATTTCATAACATAGATAATTTACATTACTTTGTCCCCATATAAATTAATACATTAAAAAAAATAAAACACCACTAAACTAAAACTAAAAATATCAATTAAAATAATATAATGAAACCAGTAATATATTTTAATTCTTTTTTTAAAAAATTATATATATGTATGGCGTTCAAGTGCAATTTTGCTACATTGACATATCGGGTAGTAGTGAAGTGAGGTCTTTCAGGGCACCCATTGCTGAAATTATGCACATTATACCTAACAAGCATCTGCCATCATTCCACATTTCAGTATCTAAATTCTAATGCTACTACACAATTATAAGACAAAACACTATAAAGAGAATTTTTGAAGATTTATGTTTTTTACAAACATAATTTATTGATGTAAAATTTGTATCATTATATCTGACAGATAAATACACATGCAATCTACAAAATCTTATGCACTTATGTACAAAATAAATATGCACATATGATTATATATTTATTTCATGAACTCATAGATTTCTACAGAATCTTATTAATATGAGAAAAACTACTGAGTGAAAATATTTTATTTTTCTTGAAATGTCTTTCTTTCCTTATGATTTATTGTCATACGTTTTGAATCTTTGAATAATTTATGTGCATTTTTCTTACTTTCTAATTTCATTCTTTCACAGATAGTCCACAAAGTTGTACTTTATACACTTTTTAACCCAAAAGTTTATAAATGTTATACTTCTCCTGAATTATCTGATGGAATCACTTTGATGATATGTTATGGCAATACGCCATCAAGTTGCTATTGTACTATTATTGTATTATTATAATACATGAAAAAAACTCATCATTCTGATGTTACAGTAAAATAATAAATCATAAGAATGATTACAGTAGATCCATTGTAATGGCTTTTTTGAAGTAATAGAGTTTAACTTAAAATATGGACAAAATTAAAATGGACTACATATGCTACTATTTAAGTAAGAATTCATACATTTATCTTCATATCCCAATGAAATGGAATTTTCAGTGTGTTTAGTCATGTGTTTTGGTGTGACTGAGCTCTCATAAATTAACTACTGTGACTCTTTGTTGGCTTAATTACTAATTTCTTAATATCACACAACCAAAGGAAACATTCAGCAAGATCCTCAAAACTACCATTGTGCTAATTAATTTATTCTAGTCATTGCAAACTTTCTTCAAGTTTTTCGTGCAGTTTTCCTGATACATTGTCATGAAGATCAAATATTGTCTCTGATTACAGATGACATGATTATGTATTTAGAAAACCCCATTGTTTCAGCCCAAAAACTCTTTAAGCTGATAAACAACCCAGAAAAGTCTCAGGATACAAAATCAATGTGCAAAAATCACAAGCACTCCTATACACCAATAATAGACAAGCAGAGA
The DNA here is from genome assembly GCA_004027835.1 of Alouatta palliata. Taxonomy (NCBI): domain Eukaryota; kingdom Metazoa; phylum Chordata; class Mammalia; order Primates; family Atelidae; genus Alouatta; species Alouatta palliata. The sequence goes on along the minus strand of PVKV010024359.1, from coordinate 9,681 downwards.
GCCAAATCATGAGGGAACTCCCATTCACAATCAATACAAAGAAAATAAAATACCTAGAAATATAACTTACAAGGGACATGAAGGACCTCTTCAAGGATAACTACAAAGAACTACTCAAGGAAATAGAGAGAACAAACAAATGAAAAAACATCATGACAATGGCCATACTGCCCAAAGTAATTTACAGATTCAATGCTACAATTGAAGAAAGTCAAGCTACAATTGACTTTCTTCACAGAACTAGGAAAAACTACTTTAAATTTCTTACAGAACCAAAAAACATTCCAAATAGCCAAGACAATCCTAAGCAAAAAGGACAAAGCTGGAGGCATCGTGCTACCTGACTTTGAACAATATTGCAACGCTACAGTAACAAAAACAGCATGGTGCTTGTATCAAAACAGATATATAGACCAATGGAACAGAACAGGTCTTAGTAATAACACCACACATCTAGAACTGTCTGATCTTTGACAAACCTGACAAATAAAGCAATGGAAAAGGATTCCTTTTTTTTTTTTTTTTCTTGAGATGAAGTCTAGCTCTGTCACCCAGGCTGCAGTGCAGTGGCTCAATCTCAGCTCACTGCCACCTCTGCCTCCCAGGTTCAAGCAATTCTCCTGCATCAGCCTTCTGAGTAGCTGGGATTACAGGCACCCACCACCAAGCCCAGCTAATTTTTATATTTTTAGTAGAGACAGGATTTTACTGTGTTGACCAGGCTGGTCTTGAACTCCTGACCTTTTGATATACCTGCTTTGGCTTTCCAAGTGCTGGGATTACAAGCATGAGCCACTGCACTGGGCCAGGATTTCCTATTTAATAAATAGTGTTGGGAAATCTGGCTAGACATATGCAGAAAACTGAAACTGTACCCCTTCCTTACAGCTTATACAAAAATTAACTCTAGATGGATTTAAGACAAACACAAAACCTAAAGCTATAAAAACCTTAGAAGAAAACTTAGGCAGTACCATTTAGAACATAGGCATGGTCAAAGACTTCATGACAGAAAACACCAAAAACAAATGCAACAAAAGCCAAAATTGACAAATGGGATTTAATTAAACTAAAGAGCTTTTGCTCAGCAAAATAAAATATCATCCGAGTGAACAGGCAACTTACAGAATGGGAGAAAATTGTCGTAATCGATCCATCTGACAAAGGTCTAACATCTAGAATCTACAAGGAACTTAAAATATTTACAAGAAAAAAACAAACAGCCCCATAAAAAATTGGACAAAGGATATGAACAGACACTTCAAAAAAAATACATTTATGCAACCAACAAATATACGAAGAAAAGCTAATCATCACTGGTCATTAAAGAAATGCAGATCAAAACCGCAATGAGATACCATCTCATACCAGTTAGAATGGCAATTATTAAAAAGTCAGGAAACAATAGATGCTGGTTCGGCTGTGGAGAAATAGGAACATTTTCACACTGTTGGTGGAAGTGTAAATTAGTTCAATCATTGTGGAAGACAGCGTGGTGATTCCTCAAGAACAAGAAACACCATTTGACCCAGCAATCCCATTACTGCATGTATAACCAATGTATTATAGATACTTCTACTAAAAAGACACATACACACATGTGTTTATTGCAGCACTATTTGCAATAGCAAAGACTTGAAGCTAACCCAAATGCCCATCAATGATAGACTGGATAAAGAAAATGTGGCGTATATACACCATGGAATACCATGCAGTCATAAAAAGAATGAGTTTGTATCCTTTGCAGGGACATGGATGAAGCCGGAAGCCATCATCCTCAGCAAGCTGAAACAAGAACAGAAAACCAAACACCACATGTTCTCACCCATAAGTGAGAGCTGAACCATGAGAACACATGGACACAGGGAGGGGAACATCACACACTGGGGCCTGTAATGGACTTTGGGGAAAAGGGAAGGAGAACATTAGGACAAATACCTATTGCAAGCAGAACTGAAAACCTAGATGATGGGCAAGGCGCGATGGCTCACTCTTGTAATCCCAGCACTTTGGGAGACTGAGGTGGGCTGATTGCCTGAAGTCAGGAGTTTGAGACCAGCCTGGCCAACATGGTGAAAACCCATCTCTACTAAAAAGACAAAAATTAGCCCGGCATGGTGGCAGGTGCCTGTAATCCCAGCTACTCGGGAGGCTGAGTCAGGAGAATCACCTGAATCCAGGAGGTGGAGGTTGCAGTGAACCAAGATTGCATCATTGCACTTCAACCTGGGCAACAAGAGAGAGACTTCATCTCAAAAAACAAAACAAAAACAACTAAATGACAGGTTAACAGGTGTGGCAAACCACCATGGCAAATGTATACCTATGTAACAAATCTGTATGTTCAGCACATGTATCCCAGAACTTAAAGTTAAGAAAAGAAAGAGAGAAAGAACGAAAGGGAGGGAGGGAAGGAGGGAGGAAAGAAGAAAGGAAGGAAGAAAGGAAGAAGTGTCCATTTGCTGGCATAGCATCCTCTTACAAAAGATCAAATATTTGTAATTGTATATATAACCCAGATTAAATATTCATTTACTTTGCTCTTTATTTGGATATTATTTAACAGAATATTATGAAGGATTAAGAGAAATTAAAAGTTAATAGAGTCGTAATATAAGATATAAAATTTAAAAGTAAAATGAATAGTTTAATACAGGCAGGCAAATCAATGCATGCAACCATACTGTAATGGAATAGAACAAAAAAATGTACAGTGATTGCATGTTAAATTCATTTCTTTTATGTAACTGTTGGGAAACATTATGACATTTTTCTAAGAATAACTTGAAAGTTCTTGATAGGGAGAAGTTGAAGTAATAACTTCATTGTTCTTAAATCATTTTCGAAGTTTTCCTTTTGATAAAATGCACTTACGTTCTTCTATTCTCTTATAGTAACTACATAAGTAAAAACAAATATCTAACACTAAGAAAGGTTCAGAAACACAATTTTATTAAAAGCTTTGATAGTCATTGTACAAAGTTAAGCAAAGCAATTTCACCTAATTCAAACATCAGTTTAATGAAAATAAAAAATACAGAGGGAAATAATAAAGGAAACAGCAACATCGGTAAGCAGATTCAACATTAAAAGTCTCTCTCTCTGTTTCTGTGTGTGTGTGTGTGTGTGTATGTGTGTGTGTGTGTGCACATACACATAAACATATGAGATATAAATATATCAGTAAATATGTAGAAAGGGTAAAATATACATGTATATATAAATACATGCTATTTAGTATAAACATCCTTATGAAACTGAGATGTCTAGAAATAATGGAATACATCTTACTTGGAATTTGCATTATAATATATTCAATACACTCAATGACATTTTCTTCTAAGTGATGAATTATAGGAGTAAGCACTTGAATAAAACTAGAGTAGCAGATATTGTGAATATTAAGAATGCCATTGAAATAATATAGTAAAAGAGAAGTACTTTAAGTTTCATGACAATAGCAAAGAAAATTCAGGCATGAAACAATGTACATTCAGATGTTAATTTTAATAAGATGCAAAATATTGAGCATAGAAAATAATTTTAGATCATATATAATAAAACTGAATTTATAATTTAATTGCAGACAATTAGAATAGTAATGTGAGAGAAAATAGTTTTTGTATGGTTACACTTATTTGCTAGAAAATATAAAAAATGTAATAACCAAATCATACCTGAAAGCATTTGGTAATGGAAAAAGAAAAGAAAGAAAAAACATGAATATTGTAGTGCCAAACTATATTCTATCCAAGATATTGGCTAAGCATACCTCCTTATCTAACTACAGATCACAAGATTTGCATGTCAAAATAAAGCAAAATATTGACTGAAAAATTGTAATTTTTAATATACCTTGAGTAGGTTGTGTAATGCAATAAATTATCTGGTAGTTCCTTAAATGATTTTAAAGTAAATTTCTCTTTCATTATGCACAAGAGGCTATAAAAATCAATTACTAATAAATTTTTACAATTGATGGCTAATTGTTAGTAATTGATAGCTAATCATATGCTGTATGTTCCTTACAACAATTATGTACAAAGCATTAGGTCAGCATTCTCTCAGTTTTACATAAAAGCACTAAGGCTAACAAAAGCTAAATAATTCGGACGATGTCAAAATGGTGATGTTCAGAATTGAACAAGTATATCCCATCACCAAATGCAGTAATTTTCCAACATACAATAAATTTATGGAAAAAAATTTTGATATAATTCTAAATTTTTAGACTATTTAATAATGCAAACTCATAAGATCATTAGGAAAAAAATGTCACTATTTATCTTGTCTTGTTTAATAGTAAGAGAATAGCAAATAGGACATTGTCAGATTCTATTGTTAGAGAGATAACGGTTGAAAGAAAAGTCAATTATTATGTTAGATAAATGAATATGGTAGGATATGCATTTTGATTTTTAGGTTGATAAGAAATCACCTATAAAAATCAATAATGCTTTGCTGTCTGCTTAATGAGATCAGAAAATTTTCCACAAATACAAATACACGATACTGAAGACACAGGATACAAGACACACAGTGTTTCTTTTTTGTTTTTTAACAATAAGGAAAATTACATTCTAAAAGAATGCTTCCCTCGAGTCATTCCAACAGTATATTATAGGAACATAACGCATAACATGGCTTTGGATGACTCCAGATATTCAGTGTATCAGGATATCATCGGAAGTAAAGATGCTGGGATATGCACTTTAAATAACAACCTCAAAATATGTTCTAGATTCATTTTGCCATTGCTCTGGTGGTGGCAGCATTGAGAGAGACACTAAAAAGGGGCTTTAGTAATTGAATATGACATTACATTGGGACATTTACATTTAGATTTATAGATTTAAGCTAACGTTATCAACTTAGGCATAGTTTTTTGGAGATAGCTAAAAAACAAATGCAACTATATTATAGCACATGATACGGTAGTTTGGAAGTTTAAAAAAAAATCTATAAGCCCCAGTGTACTTTTGCATTTCTCTGTTAATGTTTGTAGAAATGGAAATCTGAATGAAGCAAAAATTATTCACATTATCTGAAATTGAAGACATAATTTACTGGATTACTCTGCTGAAAAGAGGAATAAGAATATTAATGTGAGTAGTAATATACATTTGTGTATAGTGTGTTGTTTCATCTGCTAACTTAAGAAGTATGTAGCATGACAATAAACACTGTAGCAAGAGAGGATTGACCATTGTGGATGGGAACTCCTCCGAAAGACAGAAGGAAGAAACCAACTGGGAAAAGGAAGAATAAATCATTATTTGAATGGGACATACTAGATTTGAAGTTTTGTTTTAGTCCTAAATGTAATTCTTATTATTATATGTGGATCTAGGCACTTGATTCATGATATTGACAAAGTATGCTCTTAAATACCTCTTAGACATGAGTACATGCTACATAAAAACCTTACCTATGTAATTCAAATTGATGCCCATCTGTGTGTTTCTATCATAACCAGAGATGAGTTACATTTTTTACTTCTTTTTAATTCAATATTAGCCGTATCTCTACTGTACCTCAGTTCAATATTGTGTTTAATGTAGTCTTAAATGTTACTTAATTTTCCAGAATTTTGTGATTATATTGAAACCTCTACATAGACTAATTTACATAGATAAATAAAAAGTACCTAGTCTGTTGAATAAATAATGCCACCACAGCTGAATCATTTCTCAACTAAGAAAACTAATGTGAAAAAATAGGAGAGAAATTGATCATTCATCATTTATAAGCATATTCCCAGAGCTTAAAATAAATGGAATTCTGTTGACAGACTTTAAATGATTAAAAGGAGGCTATTTCTATGAAAGATTATCGGCTTAACTAGGCTGAACATTCAATAACAAAGTAAGAGTTAGAATGGAATTATAACTGATAAATACAAAAAATGAAAAGAAAACTATCTTGACAGAGGTGGATAGTGAAAATTAAATTAATTACAACTGATATTTTTGGGAAAATTTCCTTGAGTAGAGCAAAAAGTAATATATAAAAGCAACAAGGGAATAAGAAAGAAATCTAATAAGTTTACATTAGTAGTTTTCCATTCGGTTGCTACTTTTCTTTGTAATTCTATTGATGTCAGAGGCTACTACTACTATTAGTCTGTTTTTGCTTGCCAATTATTATGATGTATATGATTAACCATACTAAAAGAGAGTTTCTATCACATTAAGAAAGATAAATCTTAATGTTATATTAAGCAGATTTTAAATATTAAATTACTTTCATAACGGTTAATAAAGTTATTTTTAAACTAATTCTTCTGTGCTAGAGTGAGATATTTCAAACTTTCTTTTCTTTATACCCAGTCTGCTACTTTTAGGGTAATTTGAGGACTTTACTTACATTTTATTTCTTAATACAGGTATATGTGTTTATGATCATGAAAATAACTCTATCATGTACAATCAACTATTTCCGTTCCTCTCTAGATTCAGTAAATGACATTGGATCAAATATTTTAACTAAGCTCATGAATCAAGACCCTATGAAATATGGAAGTTAATGTGCTCTATTTTAATGTAGTGACTGATATATCCATAACGTGCATGTGTTGAAATGTCTTATTTATTGCAGAAAAATGTTAGGACAATGTTGAAATGTCTCAAATATTATACAGAGATGTTGAGACATATATGTGAATGTTGAAGCACTCTGCATAGTAAAATATTTCAGTGAGGAAAAAATAAATCAGCAGTATGGGTTCCCTGAGTCAACAAAAAGAGCCTAGAATTTAGCATATTTCAAAGGCGAGTAATAGAAACTCTAATAATCAAATACTTATCTCTCATATTTTTCTTTGTTCTTACATTCATTATATTGTACATGGAGTTGGTTTATTTCTATATTTTGTTTTAACCTCTTCAACTTTCCTATGCAATAAGCAATTGTCGTCACATATTTATCATTAAATATTTTAACTAATACCATCAAAATTTCATAGCACATAATAAGTTCAATATTTGTTGAGGCATATAATTCAGTTTTACATACTTAGAAATTGTCAAAGCAGTTTGTCATGTAATGATTGAATCTAGCAAACTACCCAACATATTAACTGCAATTAGGCTCTGTTAGTCTGCTAAATTTCCAGAATCTCCAACAAGTCAAAAAATGTTTGTTTTACAAATAAAATTTTCCTGAAAGGAAGTCAACCACTTGTTTAGCTGAAGAAACCTGTAATAAGGTGAAGTGCTGTGCAAATAACCTTTAGCTTGTAAACTAAGAATATGATATAAAAGAGTAAATATTATATTAGTAACTGCATGAATATATGATGTGAATAAATGACTCTGTACTTTCACAGAAAAAAAAATTAAGGAATTAGAAAACTGTTACACTCAGTGTTCCTGCCAATGCATAAGTGCTTCACGGTGTAAAAATAGCATTTGAATGAGAATTAAGAGTTAAGTTATCAAGAAGTAAACATGAGTGTGCTCAACTTGTGGAGAAACAATATTATCAGGAGATACATTGTGCTTAACGGAATATTTCCATTGACTAATAGATTCTAGGAAAGCTGAAATGATCAATAATCAAAATTTCACAAGAAGCGAATATTGGTTTCAATAGTTTTACAATTATTCTCTGTGTACTTGTGAATGAATTGTAGATAAAATTGTCTATATCATCATAAAATAGTTGTTCCCCAACTTAAGAAATATGTAGAAAGGAGAGGTTTTAGTCTAGTCTTGGAAAAGGCCTTTATAAACCTACAAGCCCTGAAGGTGGCAGGGAACAGAAGTGTTTCAAGTTTAAGAAGAAAAGCGATTGCCTCATTCGCTGGGAGATATATTAGATTTTTTCATCAAAGTATGTTTATTCTATCATTACAAATCATAAATTTAAAAGCCAAACATAACAAATTCTTTTTATATCTTTCCAGCCCAATTAAAATAAGTTCTACTTCTCAATGCAAAACTTTTGTGACTGACTTTATATGTGCTAGAAGTAGAGAAATATGTTTCATAATAGGTGCTATGGGCTGAAGGGTTATGTAACCCCAGACTTCATATGTTGAAACTTAACCACTAATGTGATGGTGTTAGGAGATAGAACTTTTGGCAGGGGACTCCACCTCCCAAAGAGCCCCATGAATGGGATTAGTGCCCTTCTAAAAGAGACCCAAAGAGCTGCCTTGTTCTTTCCACCATGTGAGGACACAGCAAATGGGTGCCAATAACAAAAGAGCCTTCATCAGTTACCAAATCTTCCATTGTCTTGCTCTTGAACTTCCCAGGTTCCAGAACTGTGAGAAGTTAATTTTTGTTTATAAGCCACCCAATTCATAGTATTTTGTTGAGCTGTCCAAACAAAAATGGTATATAACTTCAACCATCCACAAAAGCTGCCACTGTTACAATGGTTATTATGTGTTATTTATTTTCATTAGTCCAATACAGTTCATTTCCACTGACAAAAATGTTAAGCTATTTTTGAATTTATACAGAAAGTGCTTTAAAAAATTAATGGCTGAAAATAAGGTGACTAAAAAAGGTTAGTATATAATATGATAATAGAAATGTTACTTTAAAAAATTTCCATGGAAACCTTAGCAAAATTCAGGTAGGCTGAATTTATATAAATGAAGTGACAAATAATAAAACCAATAATAAATAATAACTGATACTTATTAGGTATGTAGTATATGCTATACACTGTAGGCATTTAACATGAAGTAGTTCAATAAGTCTCACATCTATATGTTTAAAATTTGTCATAAATTGTTAAAACTTTTCAAAACTTTGGTGAATGATGTATATTCAATGAATTTTAATTCATTTTTTACACTTATTCTGCTGTTTGAATTAAATGAATAAACACTGATCAAATAGTACTTATGTATATAACATTTATAATTTAAAGTATTTAAAATTTTGAAAATATGTTAACATTTATGTAAGCAAATATTTTATTTGCCTGAAAATTATATCCTTAACATTTTTCTATTGCTTTAGCTTTTTCTTTTCCTTACCATCTAAAGTCTCAAAAGATCCTGAGAATATGATCTCATTAATCTGTGAAACATTTTGGTGACTTTATGACAAACATTTTAGCCTTCATTTCACAGACAGAGGAGCATGGGTAAAGAAAGATTAATTTATCTGTGTGAGCTGACACATTATGTCAATTGCTAAGTACTTAGAAGAATTTAGGGTGTTTGCCTTGTTGGTTACTATATTACCTACTATATCATTTTTGCCACATTGAGAGACAAGGTAACAAAATAAAATACCTTATAATTATATGGCTTCAACCACACTGTGATCCTGTGGCCACTTCTCCTCAACATATTCTATGACTCTTTCTAATATTCTTTTATTCAACATACTTGTAGAAACAACAACAGAACAACAAAAACAACAGCAATAAGAAGAGAAAAAAGGAAGGAAAGGAGGAAGACATAAGAAAGAAATACTGCCCTAGTTATAGCCATAGTTGGTATAATCTTTTGGGAGGAAAGAGTCTCAAACAGGAGATCAGAGAATTACAACATTATTATCTGTCTTAGGAAAGCGTAAAAAAAAAAAAAAATGAATAGGAATCATTCTATTCTGTTTGGAAACAAAACTGAGTGGATGACAGTGAATAAAATAAAGTACTTCTGCTTCTCTGCATCTTAATTGACTAAAGAGAGATCCACATAAACAAACAAAAATA
>PVKV010024358.1:6999-31651 GCA_004027835.1 Alouatta palliata | reverse complement strand
AAAGGGAAGGGAGAGCTGATGTGGAGGTTGGTGATTGGCTTAGCTGTTGGCATGGGCGGGGAGTTGACGTGGCAGTTTGGAGCCGAGCCAGGGCTTTGTTTGAATTTGGGCGCGCTCGCGGGAAGCATACGGGTCTTTCAGCATGGGGGTTGGGAACTTCCTGGGGGCAGGGTGCTTCCAGCCAGGGATTTTCCAGTCACTCTCCACTTGAACTCTGGTACCCATGCCCCTTACCACAATGCTGTGCCATCAAGGGTTCATGCCAGGCCCTGCCATGATCCTGCCCCACGTTCCCCTGGGGAAGAGAAATGAGTCAAAACCTAAAAAGCAGGAGCAGCCAGCCATGGTGGCTCACACCTGTAACCCCAGCACTGTGAGAGGCCAAGGCAGGAATATCACTTGAGCCCAGGAATTCAAGACCAGCCTAGGCAACATAGCAGGACTCTTATCTCTACAAAAAAAAAAAAAAAAATTATTTTAATTAGCCAGGTGTGGCAGTAGCTGTAGTCCTAGCTACTCAGGAGGCTGAGGAGGGAGGATCGCTTGAGCCCAGGAGTGAGAGTGCATGAGCCGTGATTGTGTCAGTACATTCCAGCCTGGACAATGGAGTGAAAATTCGTTTCAAAAAAATAGAAATAGGCCGAGCGCGGTGGCTCACACCTGTAATCCCAGCACTTTGGGAGGCCATGGCAGACAGATCACAAGGTCAAGAGATTGAGACCATCCTGGCCTACATGGTGAAACTCTGTCTGTACTAAAAATGCAAAAATTAGCTGGGCATGGTGTCAGGTGCCTGTAGTCCCAGCTGCTTGGGAGGCTGAGGCAGGACAATCGCTTGAATCTGGGAGGCTGAGGTTGTGGTGAACTGAAATCGTGTCACTGCACTCCTGTCTGGTGACAGAGCGAGACTCCATCCAAAAAAAAAAGAAAAAGAAAAGCAAAAATATCTCCATTTCTACTGGACTAATCCAGGCATCAAGGACGTTGCTGCTGGGCACAAAAGGGAACACAGGTATAAGGTCTTTCAGGCTGACTGATGGTGCCATGGACACCATGGTAATCTCTGTGACCTGCAGGGACACTCCAGATGAGTTCCTGGAACTAGAAAGTCTGAAGTAACTGGAAGACCACAAAAAGGGAAAGAATGATCAACCCCTGTGGCACCTAATTAACTTGAGACATTCTTCTATTGTTCCTTATTCCCGCCTCAACTGATAACACAATTGGACTTTGTAACCGACCTTGGTCATCCTCGTGACTCCAGACCCTATGACCGCCTCCCAGCTTGCAAAAATTGCCCTGAACTCTAACTTCTGTAACTTTCCCCTGCCTACCCTAAACCTATAAAACCAACTCCTAACCCTCCATCCTCTACTGACTCTCTTTTTGGACTCAGCCTGCCTGCACCCAGGTGAATAAACAGCCATGTTGCTGACACAAAGACTGTTTGCTGGGGGGACGTCTCTTCATTCAGAGCACACATTTAATATTTGGTACCGAAACCTGGGACAGGAGTCAGTTTTAAGCTCCTGATGCCATTGCCTCCATGGAGCAGCCCAGATGTGACCACTGTACCCTGATTCCCAGAGATGTCTGGGTAACCCCAGATCCCTTGGCTCCTCTTCAACCCTTCCTGATTCTCATCAGTGTTTGTTGCCTTCCAATCCAAAGAGCACATGGAATTCATGACATGCAATTTCTTACATGGGCCTGCAGGCTAGGAGACGTCAACACTGCCCCAGCAAATCTAATGCACAAGCTGGAGCCTGTGATCCTACAGAGAAATGAAGCAGTTATTTTTCCCAGTCTCCTGGGAAATGTGAGAGTCATTCAGCGCCATCCTCACCCCAGCTGAGGATTCCTGGGGAGCCAGAGGGAAGCTGGGAATATAAAACGTTGGTGGTCCACCCCCTTCCCAGCCAATGTGAAAATAAGTCCTAAGAGAAAAAGGGATGCTGGGTGCTGTGGCTCATGCCTGTAATTCCAGCACTTTGGGAGGCCAAGGCAGGAGAATCACTTGAGCTCAGGAGTTCGAGACCAGCCTGGGCAACGTAACAACACCTCATCTCTACAGAAAATTAGCTGGGCATGGTGGTGTATGCTTATAGTACCAGCTACTAGGGAGGCTGAGGTGAGATGATCCCTTGAGCCCTGGAGGTCAAGGCGGCAGTGAGCCCTGATCATGCCACCACACTCCAGCACTCCAGAGTAAGACCCTGTCTCAGTAAATACATAAAGAAATAGGCCAGGTACAGTGGCTCACACCTGTAATCCCAGCACTTTGGGAGGCTGAGGTGGGTGTATCACCTGAGGTCAGGAGTTCGAGACTAGCCTGACCAACATGGAGAAAGCGCGTCTCTACTAAAAATACAAAAAAATCAGCCAGGCATTGTGGCGGTCGCCTGTAATCCCAACTACTCAGGAGGCTGAGGCAAGAGAATCGCTTGAACCTGGGAGTCGAAGGTTGCAGTGAGCCAAGATCATGCCACTGCACTCAAGCCTAGATGACAGAGTGGGACTCTGTTTCAAAAAAATTAATAAATAAAAATAAAACAGAAAGCATAGAAGGCAAGAGAAAAAGAAAAAATCAAGACAAGATTATAGCTTAAAGTTCCCCAATGTCAGATCAAGAGTGTTAAAATGAGTAATCAAGCGAAAACATAATGAACCAAGGGTTTACAAAGCTTGAAAAGATTCAAACCAAAACCAAACATCTGTGATAAAAAGTTATGCATAACCAGTCTGGCCAACATGAGGCAACCCCGTCTCTACTAAAAATACAAAAATTAGCTGAGTGCTGTGGCACGTGCCCATAATCCCAGCTACTGGGGAGGCTGAGGCAGGAAAATTGTTTCAACCTGAGAGGGAGAGGTTGCAGTGAGCAGATACCGTGCCACTGCACTCTGGCTGTGGAGACAAAGCGAGACTCTGTCTCAAAAAAAAAAATTATGCGTAAAAAGGTCATCAGTGAGAAGGTTAAATAGGATAGAGAATTTAAAAAAAAAAAAAAATCCCACTAGCAGCAGCTGGGGAGAGGCTCTTGAAAGATGGTTTTTAGGACACACCAAGCTTCTAGCATGTCCTAAAATAGGCAGGAAAGCCATAGGCACTGTCAGCATCTGCAGCCTCCAACACTGTGAACCTTGACACCGAGTCCTCTGGGCTGGGCCCTTCACTTCATCTCAGGAGCCTTGGGGCTGAGCTGTCTGGAAGGCTGCCTCTTCAAATGGAGCCCTGGAACCAGCTGCATCCCAACATAGGAGCTTGTGAGGAGTGTAGATTCTCAGGCCCCACCCCAGGCCACTGACTCAGCATCTGCATTTTAACAAGATCTCCAAGGGATTCATTGTACATGAAAGTTTGAGAAGTGCTGCTTTAGAAAAAAAATCACATCTCCTTCCTTTATTTTTAATTTATGAAGTATTATAAATAGCCAAAGAAATAATGAGAATATCATGGCAAATGCTTAGGAACTTACAACTCAGATACACCAAAAGTTAGCATTTTGACAAATTGGCTTCAGATCTATTTCCTTTTCTCTTTTGAGGCAGACTCTTGCTCTGTCCCCCAGGCTGGAGTACAGTGGTGCAGTCTCGCTTCACTGCAACCTCTACCTCCTGGGTTCAAGCGATTCTCATGCCTCAGCCTCCTAAGTAGCTGAGACCACAGGTGCATGTCATCACACCTGGCAAATTTTTTGTGTTTTTTTTCGTATTTTTGTATCTTTTTGAGATGGCATTTTTCTCTTGTCACCCAGGCTGTAGTGGAATGGCGCGATCTTGGCTCACTACAACCTCTGCCTCCCAGCTTCAAGCAATTCTTCTGCCTCAGCCTCCTGAGTAGCTGGGATTACAGGCACCCGCCATCACGCCCAGCTAATTTTTTGTATTTTTAGTAGAGATGGGTCTCACCATGTTGGCCAGGTTGATCTTGAACTTCTGACCTCAGGTGATCCAGGCACCTTGGCCTCCCAAAGTGCTGGGATTAAAGGCGTAAGCCACGGTGCCCAGTTGCTCAGCCTGTAATTTCAACACTTTGGGAGGCCAAGGCAGGAGGATCACTTAAGGCCAGGAGTTCAAGACCAGCCTAGGCAACATGGAGAGAACTCCCTCCCACCCCATCTCTAATAAAGGTAAAAAATTGTCTGGGAGTGATGGCGCATGCCTGTGGTCCTAGCTGCTTGGGAGGCTGAGGCGGGAAGATTGCTTGAGCCCAGGAAGTCAAGGCTGCAGTGAACCATGATCCTGCCACTGCACTCCAGTCTGGGTAACAGAGCAAGATTCCATCTTACAAAGTAAAAGGAAACCACAACACAACACAACAAAAAAACCTATTAAATATGGCTGGGCATTGCTCATCCGTGTAATCCCAGACCCCTGACAGGCTAAGGCAGTAGGCCATGCATTCAAGACTAGCCTGGACAATATAGTGAGACCCTTGTTTCTGCAAAAAAAATACAAAAATTAGCCAGGTATGGTGGCGCATGCATCTCTGTGGAGAGAATTGGAGTCCTGACTACGGGGGAGCCTGAGGTGGGAGGATTGCTTGAGTCCAGGAGTTCAAGGTCACAGCTACGATTGTGCCACTGCACTCCAGCTTGGGCAACAGAGCAAGATCCTATCTCTAAATAAAATACATTTTTTTTTTTTTAAAGAGACAGGGTCTCGCTATATTGCCCAGGCTGGAGTGCAGTGGCTATTCACAGGTGCGATCCCACTGCTGATCAGCACAGGAGTTTTGATCTGCTCTGTTTCCTACTAGGGCCACTTTGCCCCTCCTTGGGCAACCTGGTGGTGTCCCGCTCCCCAGGGATTACCATATTGATGCCAAACTTAGCGCGGACACCTGATCAGCATAGTATACTACAGCCCAGAACTCCTGGACTCAAGCGATCATCCATCCTTAGCCTCCCGAGTAGATGGAACTACAGGCATGCACCACCATGCCTGGCAAATAAAAATTTTAAGCTGGCTGGGCAAGGTGGCTCACACCTGTAATCTTAGCACTTTGGGAGGCCGAGGCAGGTGGATCACCTGAGGTCAGGTGTTCCATACCAGCCTGGCTAACATGGCGAAAACCTGTCTCTACCAAAAACACAAAAATTAGCCAGGCGGTGGTGGCACACCCCTGTAATCCCAGCTACTCGGGAGTCTGAGGCAGGAGAATCACTTGAGCCTGAGGAGGTGAAGGTTGTGGTGAGCCAAGATAGTGCCACTGCACTGCAGCCTGTCTAAAAAACAGACAAACCAAGCCAAACCTCATTAAACAAGGACATTCTGAGTATATAGGAGATGGAGTGAACAAGGGCCCCCATGCCTCCATGGTAGGCAGGAAAGCAAGGGTGAATTCAGGTAAAGGTGAACACCAACTTGGCAGGAAGGAGGCTTCCTTGCAACAGGCAGAGAGATAAAGGTAAAAGCTTACCTGGCAGAGATTGTGACCACGAGATGCAGACCTGGAGACCAGGCAGTCAAGGAGGTAGAACTTTATCCTGGAGTAACCTGGTCTTCAACCTTTTGCCAGTTTTATTCCGGAATAACCTGGTCAAATGCACCATTTTGCGCCACCCCTCCGTTCCTCCCCCGCTCCCTGCCTGTCACCTTGTCTAAGAAAAGTGCACCCATTTGGAAAGAATTGGAGGGCAGAAGAGGAGGAAAAGACACAAACTGCCTTTTCTTACTACTTATAAACTCTGTTTTCTTTGTGTTTTGTTTATGTTGAGACAGGGTCTTGCTCTGTCACCCAGGCAGGAGTACAGTGGCATGATCATTAGCTTATTGCAGCCTCCTGCCTCAGCCTCCTGAATAGCTGGGACTCAGGCATATACCACAGTGCTCAGCTAATGTTTTTTCTTTTTCTTTTTCTTTTGAGGCAGAGTCTCACTCTATCACCCAGGCTGGAGTGCAGTGGTACCATCTTGGCTCACTGCAGCCTCTGCCTCCCAGGTTCAAGCGATTCTCCTGCCTCAGCCTCTCGAGTAGCTGGGATTACAAGCATGCGCCACCACGCCTGGCTAATTTTTGTATTTTTAGTGGAGACAGAGTTTCTTCATGTTGACCAGGCTGGTCTCAAACTCCTGATCTCAGGTAATCCACATGCCTCAGCCTCCTAAAGTGCTGGGATTACAGGCATGAGCCACTGAGCTCGGCCCATTGTTTTTTATTTTTCAAGAGACAGGAGTCTTGATTTGTTGCCCAAGCCAGTCTTGAACTCCTGGGCTTAAGTGATTCTCCCACTTTTCGCCTCTGAAAGTGCTGGGATTGCAGGTGTGAGCCACAGAGCCTAACCCTGTTTGAAAAGACAGTTTCAACTGGCAGAGAGGTGTTTGTTCTCAGACGTGAATAAATTAAGAAAAATCAGAAAGTCCGGGATCTGGGCTGGGCTTTGCTAGGAAATGTGACTGTGGCCTTAGGACAAAAATGCAAAAGAGTTTGGGAAATCCAGGGTTTTGCAGCTGTGTAGCCTTGGGCAAGTTGCTTAACTCCTAAAGCCTTGGAATACCAGAATGAGATCTTTGATTTTTAACTGAGTTCCACAGTTTCAAATTCCTGTGGTTTGGACAAGGGGACCTGGAGATCAGGGAATGGGGAGGTAGATTTCAGAGTGATATTTTTCAGGGCCTCCTCATTTTTTTTTAGACAGAGTCTCACTCTGTCACCCAGGCTGGAATGCAGTGGTGTGATCTCGGCTCACTGCAACCTCTGCTCCCAGGTTCAAGCGATTCTTCTGCCTCAGCCTCCTGAGTAACTGGAACTACAGGCATGTGCCACCATGCCCAGCTAATTTTTGTATTTTTAGTAGAGACGGGGGTTTCACCATATTGGCTAGGCTGGTCTCAAACTCCTGACCTCATGATCCGCCAGCCTCGACCTCCCAAAGTGCTGGGATTACAGGCGTGAGCCACCCTGCAGGGCCTCCTCTTTGACTTCAGTTAGCACCTATTAGGTCTGACTTGTACACTGTGCATAGGGATCCCAGCAGTATCACTGTTTGGGAAGCCAAAAGATTCTGTGGTTTTAAAAAACCAAATAGTAAACAGTAACTGCCATGGATATTCAACAACAACTGGAATTCTAGAAACATAATGTACTAGAAAAATAAATCCCCAGTGATGTGCAAAATGGACCATGGAAAAGGACACTAATCCCTGCTCCTCCAGGTGTGGTGTGTAGACCAGCGACACCAGCATCGCCTGGAAACTTGTGAGAAATGCAGAATCTCATGCTCCACCGAGATCTACTGAATCAGAATCTGGGTTTTGTTGTTGTCGTTGATGACGCAGCTGTTGTTTTTGTTGTTGTTGTTGTTTTTTGAGACGGAATCTCACTCTGTTGTCTAGGCTGGAGTGCAGTGGCCTGATCTTGGCTCACTGCAACCTCTGCCTCCCAGGTTCAAACTATTCTCTTGCCTCAGCCTCCCAAGTAGCTGGGACTACAGGTGCATGCCACCACGTCCAGGTAATTTTTATATTTTTAGTAGAGATGGGGGTTTCACTGTATTGGCCAGACTGGTCTTGAACTCCTAGCCTTGTGATCCACCCACCTCAGCCTCCCAAAGTGCTGAGCCACCGTGCCCAGCCAGCTGTTGTTTTTAAGAGATAAGTTCTTGCAGCTGGGCACGGTGGCTCACGCCTGTAATCCCAGAACTTTGGGAGGTCAGGCAGGAGGATCACATGAGGTCAGGAGTTCGAGACCAGCCCGGCCAACACGGAAAAACCCTGTCTCTACTAAAAATACAAAAATTAGCTGGGTGTGGTGACTGTAGTCTCAGCAACTTGGAAAGCTGAGGCAGGAGAATTGCTTGAATCAGGCAGGCAGATGCTGTAGTGAGCCAGGATCACACCACTGCACTCCGGTCTGGGCAACAGAGCAAGACTCCGTCTCAAAACAAACCAACCAACCAACCTTCAAGCTTGCATTAATAAGGACTTGAACCAGGCGTTTCACATCCAGTCACCTACTGGGCCAGGGAGGTCCCATAAATAAGTGAGGAGGTCTCTGTGGGGAGTGGTGAATGGTTGAGAGATGCCCACCCCATGGGGACAGGGGATCCTTAGCTCTGGCCTATGAGATTGTGATTTGTGGTCATGCCAGAACAGAGGCATTGCTGGGACTTACGATTTTTTTCTCTTTCTTTCTTTTTTTGTTTTGAGACGAAGTTTTACTCTTGTGGCCCAGGCTGAAGTACAGTGGCGTGACATGATCTCGGCTCACTACAACCTCTGCCTCCAGGGTTCAAGTGATTCTCCTGCCTCAGCCTCCTGAGTAGCTGGGATTACAGGTGCCTGCCATCACACCTGGCTATTTTTAGTATTTTTATTTTTGTATTTTTAGTAGAGACAGGGTTTCACCATGTTGGCCAGGCTGGTCTCAAACTTCTGACCTCAGGTGATCTGCCGACCTAGGCCTCCCAAAGTGCAGGGATTACAGGAGTGAGCCACTGTGCCCAGCCTGATTTTTTTCTTTCTTTCTTTCTTTTAAATTGAGACTATAATGAAACAGCATTGATTTTTCAAGAAAAACGTAAAATCCAGGCTGGTCCGAAGGTAGTGAGTTATCTCAATTGATTGTTCACAGTCAGTTACAGATCGAACTCCTTGTTCTACTCTTTCCCCCCTTCTCACTACTGCACTTGACTAGTCTTAAAAAAAAAAAAAAAAAAAAAAAAAAAGAAAAACGTAAAATCCAGATTCCAAAGTGAAATCTCCTGACTTTTTAATCCTGGTAGCCAGTGTTTAACTTTGAGAAATTAAAAAACCTGAAAAGAGAATACTCAAACTTTTGTTTTTCTAACCTGGGGTCAGGGTAGGGGGGCAGATAATAGGAAGGAAGGAGGGAGGGAAGGAAAAAAAGAGCAAAGGACAAATAAACTCTAGGTAAGACAGACGCATCTGGGAGTGCCAGTCTGTAGATTTGGTAATTTACAGACTATGCGCAAGACTATGGGAACGAGTTAGGCAAGCCTCCCAGATTTCGGGAAGAGGTGCCTGGGGGAATCATGAAAGTAGAAAAGGTGGAGGGGGCTGGCGCAGTGGCTCATGCCTGTAATCCCAGCACTTTGGGAAGCTAAGGCGGGCAGATCATGAGGTCAGGAGTTGGAGACCAGCCTGGCCAACATGATAAAACCCCGTCTCTACTAAAGATTAGCCAGACGTGGTGGCGTGCGCCTGTAATCCCAGCTACTCAGCGGGCTGAGGCAAGAGACTTGCTTGAACCCAGGAGGCGGAGGTTGCAGTGAGCCGAGATCGCACCATTGCACTCCAGCCTGGGTGACGGGGTGAGACTCCATCTCCGAGAAAAAAAAAAAAAGAAAGAAAAAGTGGAGGGAAAGCAAGCCACCCTCTGTAAAAGGATGGCTGGTCCTGTGTTAGGTATGAAAAAATGACTTGCAGGCTGTCTGTCTCCGGAGCCCAGCTCTTACCCACGTACATGGAAGGGAATACTATGTTGCCCTTAAACAGAATGAGACTCATGTCTGTAAGTCCAGCACTTTGGGAGGCCAAGGCGGGTGGATCACTTGAGCTCAGAAGTTTGAGACCAGCCTGGGCAACTTGGCAAAACTTTGTCTCTGCAAAAAATATATATAAATCAGTTGAGCATGGTAGCACATGCCGATGGTCCCAGCTGCTCAGGAGGCTGGGGGAAGGATCGCTCTAACCTGAGAGGCTGAGGCTGCAGTGAGCCCTGATTGTGCAACTGCACTCCAGCCTGGGTGACAAAGCGAGATCCTGTCTCAAAAGAAAACAAAAAAGCAATGAGGAAGCCTTGGAATAGTGATAGGGGCGTATCTCCAGGTCATGTTAAGTGAACCAAGCAAGGTATAGAACAGTGCATACATGGGTCTTCCTTTGAGTTTCTCCCAAAGTAAATTCACACAAGCACTCAAGTGCAAGTACTTGATTTGGGAAGTAAACTGGCTAAATAGAAGGAAGGGAGTAGGGAAGTGACACAGGGAAGGAAAGGCGGCCAGTAACAGGTGGGTGATCCAACAAATAACTCCTGAGAGCAACTGAAGCTGAATCTGGTGGAGAAGCATTGGGCACCAGCATAGAATGGCTGCCCAGAGTTATGTCACCAGAGGGGTGGGCAGAGGAGTAGGGGTGTTAAGATGCCACCTCCTGCTGGGTGCGGTGGCTCATGCCTATAATCAGGTCAGGAGTTCGAGACCAGCCTGGCCAACATGGAGGAAGCCTGTCTATAATAAAAATACAAAAATTATCTGGGCGTGGTGGTGTGCATCTGTAATCCCAGCTACTTGGGAGGCTGAAGCAGGAGAATCTCTTGAACACGGGAGGCGGAGGTTGCAGTGAGCCGAGATCATGCCACTGTACTCCAGCCTAGGTGACAAGAATGAAACTCTGTCTCAAAAACAAAACAAAACAAAAAAAGATGCCAGCTCCTGAGAGCTTGGATGCAGGCACTCCAGGGTGGAAGTAATCTCAACCCTCAACCCCCACCCCCATGCACAGCCTGCCACAAGGCTGCTGAGGATCTTCCTAGTTCCCATCAAGCCCTCCCGTGCAGGGGTGGGGGCCTACCTGCTGGCAGTTGAAAGTCTGTAGGAGCTCACGGCACATGAGCTGCCCTTCTGCTATGTCAGGAAGTTCTTTTTACTTGGCTCTGCACAGAACGTTTTTGTTTTGTTTTGTTTTTAGAGCTGGGGTCTCCCTCTGTCACTTAGGCTGGAGTGCAATGGTGTGAACTCCTGCACCACAGCCTTGAACCCTTGGGCTCAGGTGGTCCTCCATCCTCAGACTTCTGAGTTGCTGGAATTCATTCTTGAACTGCATCCAGCTCATGAATGTATATGTATAAATATATGTATTGAGAAGGAAATACAAGAAAGCCTTAAGAATGGTTGTTGCTGGAGAGGGGAAATCGGGAGGAAGGAGGCAGGAATGCCAGCGAGAATTTCATCCTGGGCCTTTTTACCTTTGAATTTGGAACCAGGTAAATGTATTCCTTGTTTTTAATCAGTACAATTACAGCATAGAGTTTTAAAAAGTGGTCTGCAGGGGAAAAAAATAAAAATAGATAAAAATGACTTGCAAGTAGCATCTGAATGCAGGAAAAAGAAGGTAGGAGGTGGGTCAGGAAAGCGGAGAACAGAAACAAGCAGAAGTGTTCGGATAAACTGAAATTATGTGTTTGTACAGAGACCAGACATCTCAGATTTCTGATTCCATGCTATCATCCTATTTTATAGGGTTTTTTCTTTTCTTTTCTTTTCTTTTCTTTTCTTTTCTTTTCTTTTCTTTTCTTTTCTTTCTGTTTTCCTGAGACAGAGTCTTGCTCTGTTGCCCAGGCTGGAGTGCAGTGATGCAATCTCAGCTCACTGCAATCTCCGCCTCCCCATTTCAAGCGGTTCTCCTGCCTCAGCCTCCCGAGTAGCTGGGATTACAGGCGAGCACCACCACACCTGGCTAATTTTCGTATTTTTAGTAGAGACGGGGTTTTGTCATGTTGGCCAGGCTGGTCTTGAACTCTTGAGCTTAAGCGATCCACCCACCTCGGCCTCCCAAGGTGCTGGGATCATAGGCATGAGCCACCGCACCCGGCCTATTTTGTACATCTTAATAAGTTAAATATGTATAGCATATTTATGCAGTGTAATGCTTTTACCATTATCAGACCATGCATTCTATTAATACTTCTTGGTACAGGCAGTAGGGTCACCAAACCCATGAGATGGGCCAGACACAGCCACAACATTCTTCCTAACGTATGTAAGCAGCAACTGTTATGAATCATTCTTTCCTTGGTACCTCTAGGAGTCCTATTTAAAAAGTACCTGCATTCTACCAGGCGCGGTGACTCACACCTATAATCCCAGCACTTTGGGAATGCTGAACTCCGAGACAGGTGGATCACAAGGTCAGGAGTTCAAGACCAGCCTGACCAAATTAGTGAAACCCCGTCCCTACTGAAAATGCAAAAATTGGCTGGGCGTGTTGGCTCACACCTGTAATCCCAGCACTTTGGGAGGCCGAGGCGGGTGGATCACTTGAGGTCGGGAGTTTGAGACCAGCCTGGCCAACATGGTGAAACTCCATCTTAAAAAATTAATTAAATAAAATAAAAAATAAGAATGCAAAAATTAGCCAAATGTGTTGGTGTGCACCTGTAATCCCAGCTACTCAGGAGGCTGAGGCAGGAGAATCGCTTGAACCCGGGAGGCAGAGGTTGCAATGAGCAAAGATCACACCACTGCACTCCAGCCTGGGTGACAGAGGAGACTGTGTCTCAAAAAAAAAAAAAAAAAAGTACCTGCATTCCTCAAATAGTCAAAACAGCATTGAAAAAGAAGAGCAAAGTTGAAGGACTCATACCTCCTGATTTCACAACTTACTACAAAGCCACAGTAATGAAAGCAGTGTGATACTGGCATAAGGACAGACATATAGACCAACAGAAGAGAATAGAGAGCCCTAAAATAAACCCTCATATATATATATGATCAATTGATTTTCAACAAAGGAGCCACTACTTTTTAATGTAGAAAAGACAGTCTCTTCAACAGATAGTGCTGGGAAAACTGGATATCCACAGGCAAAAGAAGGAAGCTGCATCCTTACCTAACAACACCATATGCAAAAATATGACCCAAAATGGATCAAAGACCATAACAGTAAAAACTACACAACACTTAGAAAAAAATCTTTATGACATTAGAATTGGCGATAATTTCATAGATATGACTCTAAAAGTACAGGTAACAAAAGAAAAATAAATTGGACTTCATCAAAATTAAAAACTTTTGTACATCAATAAACACTATAGTCTCTCTTCCTTGGCGCTGCCTACGGAGGTGGCAGCCATCTCCTCCTTGGCATCATGGCCGCCCTCAGACCCCTTGTGAAGCCCAAGATCATCAAAAAGAGAACCAGGAAGTTCATCTGGCACCAGTCAGACTGATACGTCAAAATTAAGCGTAATTGGCAGTAACCCAGAGGTATTGACAACAGGGTTCGTAGAAGCTTCAAGGGCCAGATCTTGATGCCCAACGTTGGTTATGGGAACAACAAAAAGCAAAACACATGCTGCTCAGTGGCTTCCGGAAGTTCCCGGTCCACAACGTGAAGGAGCTGGAAGTGCTGCTGATGTGCAACAAATCTTACTGTGCTGAGATTGCTCACAGTGTTTCCTCCAAGAACCACAAAGCCATCGTGGAAAGAGCTGCCCATCTGGCCATCAGAATCACCAACCCCAATGCCAGGCTGCGCAGTGAAGAAAACGCATAGACAGCTCTTGGGCACATTCTGTATTTAAATAAAACTGTAAAAACTGAAAAAAGAAAACACTATCAAGAGTGAGGCCAGGAGGCACATGTTCTTGGGACTTCTTGAAGCTGTACCTCAGGGAAAAAAAAAAGAGAGAGAGCGAGAGAGTGAGGCTGATCACAGTGGCTCACATCTGTAATCCCAGCACTTTGGGAGGCTGAGGTCAGAGGATCACTTGAGCCCAGGGGTTCCAGACCACCTTGTCAAACCCTCGTCTCTACAAAAACTAAAAAATATGTATTTTATATGTATGTATATATGTGTGTGTGTGTGTGTGTGTGTGTGTGTGTGTGTGTGTGTGTGTATATATATATATATATATATATATATATATATATGGCAGGAAGATTGCCTGAGCCCAGGAGGTCAAGGCTGCAGGGAGCCATGATCATGCCACTGCACTCCAGCCTGGGCAACACAGTGAGACCCTGTCTCTAAAAAAAAAAAATTTTAAACCACACAACAAAAAACGAGAGTGAAAAGACAACTCACAGAATGGAAGAAAATAGTTGCAGAACATGTATGTGATAAAATATTAACATCCAGTGTATATAAAGAAATCCTACAATTCAACAACCAAACAAACAATCCAATTCTTTTTTTTTTTGAGACGGAGTTTCGCTCTTGTTGCCCAGGCTGGAGTGCAATGGCGCGATCTCGGCTCACCGCAACCTCCGCCTCCTGGGTTCAAGCAATTCTCCTGCCTCAGCCTCCCGAGTAGCTGGGACTACAGGCACGTGCCACCACGCCCAGCTAATTTTTGTATTTTTAGTAGAGACGGGGTTTCACCATATTGACCAGGATGGTCTCGATCTCTTGACCTTGTGATCCACCCACCTCGGCCTCCCAAAGTGCTGGGATTACAGGCGTGAGCCACTGCGCCCGGCTTTTTTTTTTTTATAATTTTTTTTTTTCAAGACGAGGTTTCACCATGTTGGTCAGGCTGGTCTTGAACTCCTGACCTCAGGTGATCCGCCCGCCTTGGCCTCCAAGGTGCTTGGATTACAGGCATGGGCCACCACGCCTGGCCAAACAATCCAATTTAAAAGTAGACAAAGAAGCCAGGCATGGTGGTGCACGCCTGTAGTCCCAACTACTTGGGAAACTGAGGATTGCTTGAGCCCAGGAGTTCAAGGCCAGCCTGGGCAACACAGCAAGGGCAATCTCAAAAAAAAAAAAAAAAAGCAAAGCCTTGAAGAGATGTTTATTTTTTTATTTTATTTGTTTTTGAGACAAGGTTTTGCTCTGTCATCCAGGTTGGAGTGTGCAGTGGCACAATCACAGCTTGCTGCTGCCTGCATCTCCTAGGCTCAGTCTTCCCATCTCGGTTTCCCTAGTAGCTGGGACTACAGGCACACACCACACCCAACTAATTTTTGTAGTTTGTATAGAGATGAAGTTTCACCATGTTACCCAGGCTACTCTCAAACCTCCTGGGCTCAAGCAATAAGCCTGCCTCAGCCTCCCAAAGTGCTGGGATTACAGGTGTGAGCCACTGTGCCTGACCAGTGTTTCTTTAAAGAAGATATAAAAATGGCTGGGCACGCTGGCTCACGCCTGTAATCCCAGCACTCTGGGATTCAAAGTGGGCAAATCACTTGAGGTCAGGAGTTCAAAACCTGCCTGGCCAACATGGCGAAACTCTATCTCTACTAAAAATGCAAAAATTAGCTGGGCATATTGGCGTGTGCCTGTAGTCCCAGCTACCTGGAAGTCTGAGGTGGGAGATTTGCTTGAACTCTGGAAGTGGAGGCTGCAGGGAGCCAAGATCACACCACTGCACTCTAGCCTGGATGACAGAGCAAGACTCTGTCTCAAAAAAAAAAAAAAAAAGATATAAAAATGGACAACAAGCACATAAGAAGATGTTCAACATTACTAATCATTAGGGAAACTCAATACAAAACCACAATGAGATGCCACTTCACACACACTAGGATGGCTATTATAGAAAATAGAAAAGTAAGTGTTGGTAAGAATGGGGAGAAATTGTACCCCTGATGCATTGCTGATGGGAACATAAAATGGTGCAGCTGCTGTGGAAAATGGTATGGCAATTCCTCAAAAACCTAAATATAGAACTGCAATATGATTCAGCAATTCCACTTCTGGGTACATGCCCCAAAAAAGTGAAAACGAGGTCTTTCAGAGATATGCGCATATCCACATTCATAGCAGCGTAGCCAAGGGGTGACAGCAGCCCAAGTGTCCATCAATGGATACATTGATGAAATGTGATATATGCATGCAGTGGAATATTATTCAGTCTTAAAACGCAAGGAACTGGCTCATGCCTGTAATCCCAGCACTTTGGGAGGCCGAAGCAGCAGATCACCTGAAGTTGGGAGTTCAAGACCAGCCTGACCAACATGGAGAAAACCCATCTCTACTAAAAAGATACAAAATTAGCCTGGCATGGTGGCACATGCCTGTAATCCCAGCTACTTGGGAGGCTCAGGCAGGAGAATCGCTTGAACCCGGGAGGTAGAGGTTGTGGTGAGCCGAGATCACACCATTACACTCCAGCCTGGGCAACAAGAGCAAAAACTCCACCTCAAAAAACAAAACAAAACAAAAAACCGCAAGGAACTCCTGATACACGCTACAATACAGATGAAGCTTGAGGACATTGTGCTAAGTGAAATCATCGGGTTACCAAAAGACAAATATTATATGATTCCACTTGTATGAAGTGCCTAGAGTCACCAAATTCATAGAGACAGTAGAAGAGGGTTGTTAGGGCCTGGCGGGGAGGGAAAATAGGGAGTTAATGTGTAATGGGTAGAGTTTCAGTTGGGGAAGATGAACATGCTCTGGAGATAGATGGTGGTGATGGTTGCATAATGATGTGAATGTTCTTAAGACTACAGAAGTATACACTTAAAAATGGTTAGAATGATATATCTTATCACAATAAAAAAAAGTAATTGCCTTGCATCATCAATAATGAGACATAGCAGGGTGCGGTGACTCATGCCTGTAATCCAGCACTTTCAGAGGCCTAGGCAGGAGGATTGCTTGAGCCCAGAAGTTCAAGGCCAGCCTGGGTAAAACCCCCATCTCTAAAAATAAACACATAAAGGCCAGGAGCAGTAATTAAGGCTCCTGTCATTTCTGATGGTAACAACATAAAAAATGATGATGATAACAATAATTTTTTTTTTTTTTTTTTGAGACAAGGTCTCACTCTTTTGCCCAGACCAGAATGCATGGCAGGATCACAGCTCACTGCAGCCTAGACCTCCTGGGCTCAAGCAATCCTCCCACCTCAGCCCCACAAGTAGGTGGGACTACGGGTACGAACCACCGCACCCAGCTAATTATGCAATTTTTTGTAGAGATAGGGGGGTGTCTTTCTATACTCCCTAGGCTGGTCTGAAACTCCAGGACTCAAGGGATCCTCCTGCCTTGGCCTCCCAAAGTGCAAGGATTATATGTGTGAGCCACTGCACCCAGCCAATAATTATTATTTATGGCTGTCATTTAATGTTTCCCAGAAGCTTCTGAGGAAAGGACTATCTATGGAACCTTTATTTGTTTCTTTATTTTGAGACAGGGTCTCACTCCGTCATCCAGGCTGGAGTGCAGTGGCTTGAACATGGCTCACTGCAGGCTCGACCTCCCGGGCTCAAGCAATCCTCATCCCCTCCAGTAGCTGGGACTACCAGCATTCACCACCACACCTGGCTAATTTGTTTTGTAATTTTTATAGAGAAAGGGACTCACTAGCCAGGCGCTGTGGCTCACTCCTGTAATCACAGAACTTTGGGAGGCTGAGGTGGGCAGATCACCTGAGGTCGGACGTTAGAGAGCAGCCTGACCAACATGGAGAAACCCTGTCTCTACTAAAAATACAAAATTAGCGGAGGGTGGTGGCACATGCCTGTAGTCCCAGCTACTCGGGAGGCTGAGGCAGGAGAATTGCTTGAACCTGTGAGGCGGAGGTTGCGGTGATCAAGATCGCACCATTGCACTCCAGACTGGGCAAAAAGAGCAAAATCCGTCTCACAAAACAAAACAAAAAAAAATGAGATAGGATCTTACTATGTTGTCCAGCCTAGTTTTGAACTCCTTGGCTCAAGTGATCTGCCTGCCTGGGCCTCCCAAAGTGCTGGGATTACAGGCATGAGCCACCGTGCCAGGCAAATTATTAACCTCCTGGAGCCTCACTGTCTCCCTTTGTCACATGGAGGCAATAAATGTGCCTACCCCGTAGTTGTTGTGAGGATTAAACAAAAATAACAGTTGTAAAGTCTTTGGAACAATCTGTACCTGGATCACAGTGAAGTGCTCAATAAATGTCACTACCACTATCATTTTTAAAATTCTTTTTATTTTTCAAAATTTATTTATTTTTTTATAGAGGTGGGGTTTCTCCATGTTGGCCAGGCTGGTCTTGAACTCCTGACCTCAGGTGATCTACCCGCCTTGGCCTCCCAAAGTGCTGGGATTACAGGCGTGAGCCACTGCACTCAGCCTTACTTTTTTTTTTTTTTTTTTTTTTTAACATTATTGTAATTGACCCATTTCACAGGCGAATAATCTGATGCCCAGAGAGGCTAAGGCTCATGTAGCTGGGTTTTTTCCAGTCTGGCTCTTCCTGTCTGTCCCCAGTGCCACAAAATTAATTAATCACTTCTCACCCATACTTTTTTTTTTAAACCTTTTCAGTAGTCTTCTTTCCATCTATCTCCTTCCTCAACTCTCCACCCTCCATGGCGCGATCTCAGCTCACTGGAACCTCTGCCTCCTGGGTTCAAGAAATTCTCCTGCCTCAGCCTTCTGAGTGGTTGGGATTATGGACATCCACCACCATGCCCGGATAATTTTTTTTTAAGTAGAAATGGGGTTTCGCCATCTTGGCCAGGCTGGTCTCGAACTGCTGACCTCAGGTGATCTGCCTGCCTCGGCCTCCCAAAGTGCTGGGATTATAGGCATGAGCCACCGCGCCTGGCCCCTAAGAAACATTTTAAACCTATATGGAGCGTTAGTGGACATTCCAGGTGCACCCTCCACATGCCGAAAGGTCCAACAACCATTTCTGTGGGTCACTGACCTGGATTTGCTGGGCTTATATCTATGTTCTCTTTGAAGAATTGTCCTCAATTCTGCCTGCCTAAAAACGCAGAGAGGCTAGGAGTTTACGTCTTGACTGACAAGTGCTGTGATATGAGGCCCAGCTCCCTTGCCTTGAGTAGGAACAAACTTGGAGATATAATTTATGCTCCAGAACTCCATGGAGATGAGGCTGAGGCTGAGACCTTACCTAAAATCATCCGTCTTTTTTTTCTTTTTTTGAGACAAGGTCTCCCTCTGTCACTTGGGCTGGGGGCTGGAGTGCAGTGGTGCAGTTGTGGCTCACTGCAGCCTTGAACTCCTGGGATCAAGTGGTCTGCTTGCCTCCGTCTCTCGATGTGTTGGGCCCATGACCCTCCTTTTAGCTCCTTCTCCTTTCCTATTCTGCTTTCACTCACTGGTAAGAAAGTCCCTTACCAGGACAGGCGTGACAGTAGGTGCCTGTAATCCTAGTACTTTGGGAGGTGGGCGGATCTCCTGACTCGAGGAGCTCAAGACTATCCAAGGCAGCAAGAAAGACATGCCCTTACCAGGTTCTCCTGGGAAATTTTCCTTCATAAATCACTTACAATAAATCACTTACAAACAAACCTTTATCTCAAATCTGCTTCTATGAAATTTTTTTGTTTTTGTTTTTGAGACAGAGTTTCACTCTTGTTTCCCAGGCTGGAATGCAATGGTGTGATCTCGGCTCACCACAACCTTCCCCTCCCGGGTTCAAGAAATTCTCCTGCCTCAGCCTCTCGAGTAGCTGGGATTACAGGCATGCACCACCATGCCTGGCTAATTTTGTATTTTTAGTAGAGACAGAGTTTTTCCATTTTGGTCAGGCTAGTCTCAAAATCCTGACCTCAGGTGATCTGCCTGCCTGGGCCTCCCAAAGTTCTGTGATTACAGGCATGAGCCACCACGCCTGAACTTTTTTTTGAGATGGAGTCTCACTGTTGCACAGGCTGTAATGCAGTGGTGTGATCTGGGCTCACTGCAACCTCTGCCTTCCGGGTTCAAGCAATTCTCCTGCCTCAGTCTCCCAAATAGCTGGGATTATAGGCATGTGCCACCACACCTGACTGATTTTTGTATTTTTAGTAGAAACGGGGGTCTCACCATGTTGACCAGCCTAGTCTCGAATTCCTGACCTCAAGTGATCCACCTGCCTCAGCCTCCCAAAGTGCTGAGATTAAAGGCCACCGTGCCCAATGAATCTTTAAAGTATATCTTGAATTTGCTCCATATGTCCACCTCCACTGCTCTTACCCCAGGCCAGACCACTGTCTTCCAACCTGAACTCCTGTAATTCCTGTTCTCTTTGCCGCTTCAATCCATTCTCCCACCCCAGCCAAAGAGATCTTCTTAAAACCTAAATAGGTCAGGCATGGTGGCTCACACCTATAATCCCAGCACAGTACTTTGGGAGGCTGAGGCAGGTGGATCAATTGAGTCCAGGAGTTTGAGATCAGCTTGGGCAGCTCAGGGAGACGCCATCTCTTTAAAATAAAAAAAAAATTTAACGCTTCCTTCCTTCCTTCCTTCCTTTCTTCCTTCCTTCCTTCCCTCCCTCCCTCCTTCCCTCTCTCCTTCCTTGCCTCCCTCCCTCCCTCCCTTCTTTTTGGTGGAGTCTCATTCTCTCTCCAGGCTGGAGTGCAGTGGCACAATCTTGGCTCACTGCAACCTCTGCCTCCCAGGTATCTGGGACTACAGGTGCACACCACCACGCTCAGATAAGTTTTGTATTTTTAGTAGAGATGAAGTTTCACCATGTTGGCCAGGATGGTCTCGATCTCTTGACCTCATGATCTGCCTGCCTTGGCCTCCCAATGTGCTGGGATTACAGGTTTGAGTTGCTGCGCCCGCCCTCTTTCTTTTTTTTTTTTTGTTCTGTATTTTGTTCTCAGCATAATCAGTGACACCCCTTCTGGACAAAAATTTAAAAATTAAGCCAAGTGTGGTGGCATGGGCCTGTAGTACCAACTACTAGGGAGGCTGAGGTGGGAGAATCGCTTGAGCCCAGGAGTCCAAGCTGCGACAAGCAGTGACTGCAACACTGCACTGCAGCCTGGGCGACTGAGACCCTGTAGCAGCAACAACAAAACGTAAACCCCTCCTCAAACCCTTTACTGACTCCCCATCATATTTAGGAGTCTTGTTTTCCCTGGCCCCTTCATTACCTCTTCTCTAATCTCATCTCATCTTATTCTCCGTCCTACCTTCCACGTCCCAGTCACACTGACTGCTTTTCAATTCCTCGAACATGGCACGTTCTTGCCTGCCTCAGGACCTTTGCTCTTGCTATTGTACTTGCCGAAATGTTCTTCTCCCAGGTCTCTGCATAACTGGCTTTGCTGAGTCTCAGCAATAATGTCGCCTTCTTCATCCTTTATCATCTTACCTAAGTTGTCCCCCAACTTTGATCGCAGCCTGTTCCTCATGTTGGTTTTAGATTTATCACCAACATAGGAATAATAATTACTGTTCTTAGGTTTTCACTATTTATTTATGACAAATATTCCACATTCATGATTCTCTCTAGTTAGTTATTTGAGGCCAGGCATGGTGGCTCATGCCTGTAATCCCAGCACTTTGGGAGGCCGAGGTGAGCGAATTGCTTCAGCTCAGGGGTTCGTGACCAGCCTGGGAAACACAGTAAAACCTTGTCTCTACCAAAATAAAATTAGCTGGGCAGAGCGCTGCATATCTGTGGTCCTTACTCAGGAGGCTGAAGCAGGAAGATCACTTCAGCCTGGGAGGCAGAGGTTTCAGTGAGCCAAGATTGAACCACTGCACTTGAGCCTGAGCAATACAGGGAGACCCCATCTCAAGAAAAAAAAAAAAAAAAAAAAGATTATTTGAGACAATGCCATCAGCATTGGACAATCGGAGAATAGAGTCATCTCACTCACCCATCCTTCAAATGGCCCCACAGAGAGCGTAGGTTTTAAGCTGGCTGTTAAACCTGCCTGTGACCTTGTCAATCTCAGCCACATTCATCTGGGTGGAGGCGTGGTCCTTGGTGCTGATGGTGTGGTTGCTGGTAGAGCATTTCACACACATCCACAGACTCACTAGCATTGCTCTGCATGCTGAGGCCACGCCTGCTGCCACCACACCGCATGTGAGCAGAGAAAGCACGTATTTATTTTTTGTTTATTTCTTGGTTGCCATGTCATGTCTTAGAACATAAGTCCACCGAGTACCAGGAGCCCAGCCAGATGCTGGTTATGCAGTAAGTTATCTTCTGTCTTCCTGTACCTACCAGCATGCAGCCTCACTGGGGGCAGACTTCGTAAGTCTCTTTTTTTGCTGTTTTCTTGAGATGGAGACTTGCTCTGTCACCCAGGCTGGAGTGCAGTGGCGCAATCTTGGCTCACTGCAAACTCCGCCTCCCAGGTTCAATCGATTCTCCTGTCTCAGCCTCCCAAGTAGCTGGGACTACAGGTGTGTGCCACCATGCCCAGATACTTTTTGTATTTTTAGTAGAGACAGGGTTTCACCATGTTGCCCAGGCTGGTCTCAAACGCCTGACCTCAAGTGATCCACCCACCTCAGCCCAAAGTGCTACAATTACAGGCGTGAGCCGCTGCCTGGCCAGTAAGTTTCTTATTCACCATTTTGTCAGTGGTGTCTAGCTCAGTGCCTGCCAGATAGCACGTGTCTAATGAAGAGTAGCTGTATTAACTTATAGGAGGTAAGTGAGTGGTGCAGCCAATGATCTGGGCACAAAGGACTCGAATTCCAAGTGACCTTACAAACTGGAGACCTTATCAAAAACAAACAGAACAGGATTTAATATAGATGGAGGACAAAAATCACCTAGGCAAAGACTGAGTGTTGGATATTATGGCTCAAAGACCAATTGTGGGCTAAGTTCCACAGCTAGATTAGGGTTCTTACACGGTATTTGTAAAAGGCTGTAAAAACATCTGCAGGAAGCACATTCACATCGATTACCTCATTTAACCCTCATACCAACCTAGGCAGTGTATAGGGCAGATGAAATTATCTCAAGTTTGCATATGAGGAAAACTATGTGTAGTTTGGTTACATGATTTCCCCAAGGTCACCGAGCAAGGCAGAGGCACGGAAGGGACCCTGTGCCTTTTTTCTCCAAGGCTTCATGAGTTGTATAACCCATTTATTTTAAGATCAAAGAAATATTCAAACTTAAACCTTTACTTCCTGCAGTACAGTACAAAGATCGCTCTTTTCTAAGGCACACATTCCTGGAGAAAATACCTGGGACCAGTTCAAATTGCTGGGCCTGTCCTTGTGCCCCAGGCCCCACCTCAGAGAAGCTGCTTAAAACAGGGAACAAGCCTGGGCGTAGTGGCTCACACTTATAATCCCAGCACTTTGGGAGATCGAGACAGGCGGATAACCTGAGGTCAGGAGTTCGAGACCAGGCTGGCCAAGATGATGAAACCCTGTCTCTACTGAAAATACAAAAATTAGCCAGGCATGGTGGTGGGTGCCTGTAATCCCAGCTACCTGGGAGGCTGAGGCAGGAGCATCACTTGAACCCAGGAGGCAGAGGTTGCAGTGAGCCAAGACTGTGCCATTGCATTCCAGTCTTGGCAACAAGAGGGAAACTCCATCTCAAAAAAAAAGAAAAGAAAAGAAAAACTTTTTCTAGTATACATATAGGAAAATGCACTTAAATGTGCAGGTTCATGAAATCTCACAAGGCTGGGCACGGTGGCTCACACCAGTAATCCCAGCACTTTGGGAAGCCGAGGCGGGTGGGCCACCTGAGGCCGGGAGTTTGAGACCAGCCTGATCAACTCGGAGAAACCCCATCTCTACTAAAAATACAAAAAAATTAGCTGGATGTGGTGGTGCATGCCTGTAATTCCAGCTACTCGGGAGGCTGAAGCAGGAGAATCGCTTGAACCTGGGTTGCAGAGGTTGCCGTGAGCCAAGATTGCGTCATTGCACTCCAGTGTGGGCAACAAGAGCAAAACTCCATCGCAAGAAAAAAAAGAAAGAAATCTCACAAAGTGCATATGCCTGTGTGCCTAGCACCCATATCAAGACATCACACATGGCCAGCTCTTCAGAAGACCCCCGCGCCTCTGCTTAGTCACTATGCCCTCAGAGGGAACAGTATCCCAAATTCCAACAGTTTAGATTAGTTTGCCTCTTTTTAAAAAAAAAAAAAAAAAAAAAAGTTGTCCTCCCACTTCCTGTTTGAACCTCTTTTCTTTTTCTTTTCATTTTATCTGCTCCTCCCATTCAGCCTCTTTTCTACTTTATATAGCTACTGATGGATTTTTGTTCTTTTTCCTTATTTCCCCCTCAAAGACTAAGTGTGTTTATGAGGTTTTAGGTTCAAATGATGTTCTTATTGAAAAAAGCCCAGTTTTCCAGCCTGGCCAATATGGTGAAACACCGTCTCTATTAAAATTACAAAAATTAACCAGGCATGGTGGTACATGCCTGTAATCCCAGGTACTCAGGAAGCTGAGGCAGAAGAATCGCTTGAACCTGGGAGGCAGAGGTTGTAGTGAGCCGAGATCATGCCATTGTGCTCCAGCCTGGGCGACAGAGGGAGACTTTGTCTCAAAAAAAAAAAAAAAAAAAAAAAAAAAGCCCAGTTTTTTTCTTTCTTTTGAGACAAGATCTTTTTTTTTTTTTTTAAAGATGGGGTTTCACCCATGATGGCCAGGCTGGTCTTGAACTCCTGACCTCAGGTGATCCACCCACCTCAGCCTCCCAAAATGCTAGGATTACTGGCGTGAGCCACCATGCCTGGCTTGAGACAAAATCTTGTTCTGTTTCCCAGTCTGCTAGGCTGACGAGATCTCGGCTCGCTGCAACCTTTATCTCTCAGGTTCAAATGATTCTCCTACTTCAGCCTTCCCAGTAGCTGGAACTACAGGTGTGCACTACCATGACTGGCTAATTTTTGTTTTCAGACAGTCTTGCTCTGTCACCCAGGCTGGAGT
Organism: Alouatta palliata; assembly: GCA_004027835.1. NCBI lineage: Eukaryota > Metazoa > Chordata > Mammalia > Primates > Atelidae > Alouatta > Alouatta palliata. Next base: position 7,354 of record PVKV010024358.1, on the reverse strand, counting down.
GCAGTGGCGTAATCTTGGCTCACTGCAACCTCTGCCTCCTGGGTTCAAGTGATTCTCCTGTCTTAGCCTCCCAAGTAGCTGGGCTTACAGGCTGGTGCCACCACACCCGGCTAATTTTTGTATTTTTAGTAGAGATGGGGTTTTACCATGTTGACCAGGCTGGTCTTGGACTCCTGACCTCAAGTGATCCTCCCACCTCAGCCTCCCAAAGTGCTGGGATTACAGGTGTGAGCCACCTCGCCTGACTGTATTTTTTTTTTCTTTTTTTTTTGAGACAGAGTTTTGCTCTTGTTGCCTAGGCTGGAGTGCAATGGCACGATCTCGGCTCACTGAGACCTCCACCTCCTGGATTCAA
>PVKV010024357.1:0-31559 GCA_004027835.1 Alouatta palliata | reverse complement strand
GTGTGTTCCTATGTAACAATCTTGCATGTTCTTCACATGTACCCCCAAACCTAAAATGCAATAAAAAGTATATTAAAAAAAAAAAAAAAAAAAAAAAAAAAAAAAAAAAAAAAAAAAAAAAAAAAAAAAAAAAAAAAAAAAAAAAAAAAAAAAAAAAAAAAAAAAAAAAAAAAAAAAAAAAAAAAAAAAAAAAAAAAAAAAAAAAAAAAAAAAAACAATGTGGCCAATGGTGACTGAAGAGAATCCTGGAATTCACATCGTCAGTAGGGGTCAAAAATGACACACAATATGTGAAAACGATCACTGAATATCCTCAGACTTTTTCAAGGGAGTGCTGGACTTACTGCAAACAGGATGAAATATTGAATTATTTCATTTAGGGGTTAATGAAAATGGTATGAGAAATTCCACCAAGTAAATGCACAGCAAGCCTGGACCACTAGTCATTCCCATACCAACTTTTCCCATTTAACTGTTCAAGTCCTTCAAATTTAAACTTATCTTTCCATGCCACAGCCTAGCTGTAGTAACATTTCTAACTAGAGCTGTATGCATAATCGAGTTATTCACCCTGCCTTCATTCTGTCTCCTCTTTAGTATATTCTCCACATCGCCAGCAAACACAGTTCTAATCTTTTACATCTTATACTCACAGGCCTGTTTAGAGAAATGTTTCCCAAAAACTAAACCCCCAACAAACACACACACACACACACACATACACACACACACACACACACACACCCGACATACACATAAAAAATTATACATATACACATAAACACATACCCTTTACCTCATATATCTTGGACCACTCATCATCCATGGATATATCTTGGGCTTTTCACATGTCAATTTCTCTGCCAGGAAATTGATTTCTGATTTCCTTTTTTTTTTCTGATTTCCTTCTCTCTTATTCTCTATCCAGTAAGGCTAATGGCAAATCTCACTTTTGCTTTGAATGCTTTCTGTGTCTCTGTGGGATATTTAACAATACATTTTTAGATGATTCTAGAATAATATGTATTATTATACCCATACTCATTTCCTTATATCTGGCTTTTCTTTTACATAAATGTAAATCTCTGTTTTTCAAAAGGCAGATGTCATATTTTACTCATGGCTATTCCTTCAAAGTTAAGCAAATAGTAGATTCCCAGTACATATATTGGAAACTTAAATGAATTACTGAATGAAAAAGTCTATGGAGAAAACAATGTATTTTTGTATAATTTCATAGACAGCAAACCTTTTAGTTTCTTCTCTTGTAAAAGGTGACATTAAATATGTATCCTCTTTTTATACACTATAGAGGATTTCCCTACATGAGATTGTACTTGCCTGAGTTCCCACATGCGAATAAAAGAATAAGCTGCTTGAATTTAAAAGACCAAGATAATTAGCATTTCATTTGCCCAGAGAGGAAATAAAGGTCCCAGTTCATTGACTGCAACACTGCTTTGGCATTCTCCTTGTCTCAAGAGTTAATAACAGAAGGGCACAGATTATTAAACAAAGTGCTCTCTACCCTGTTTCTTCAATTCTATAGCACTTATTTCCACATTAATTCTAAAATATGCTTTCTTTCTCAAAAATTCAATGAAGCTTCTGTCTAAATAAATTGTGTATAAGTTAGAACTCTTAATTGGAAAATACAGCACACATCAGCAAGTTCAAATGCATTTTTAAAGGCTATATGGCAGTCAAAGAATATCTATGCGAGATAGCAAGTTGGGCTTTGGGGCTTTAGAAGTTCTACTGCCTCTAGGAAAATCGCTTGAACCCAGAAGATGGAGGTTGCAGTGAGCCAAGATCATGCCACTGCACTCCAGCCTGGGAGACAGTGAGACTCCAACTCAAAAAAAAAAAAAAAAAAAAAAAAAAAAAGTTCTACTACCTGTACATGCTCAAACCTCATCAAAAGACTGTTCTCCAAGGGATCACACTGTTCTGAAACTGGGAATAGATGCTCTGCCTCTCAATACTGGGGTTGGGCTTGGCACCATAGTCTTCACTACCTCTGCTTCTGAAGGCCAAAGCCTCCTTTCTCTTCCAAACTTATCAGAAAATAGACCCTGAACACGACTTACCTCTTCACCTTGCTTGCCTTCAAATTAAAGTGTTAATGGAATTGATCTGCTTGCTGAAGCCTACATTACATGCCTGACCCCTAGCTCCAAGCCAGGCTACCTATACCAATTTCTGATAGCTACTGGAAAATTTTACCACAAACTTAAATAACACAAATTTATTATCTTACAATTCTAGATATGAGGAGTCTAAAAGGGTCTTACTGGGCTAATACCACAGTGTCTTTAGGGCTGCATTTGTTTCTTGAGGTTCTAAGGGAGAATCCATGTTCCTGTATTTTCTAGCTTCTAGAAAGCACGTACATTTCTTGGCTTGTGATCCTACTGGCTTGTGGCCCAGCACGTTTAGCCAAGTTCTTCTTATATTGCCATCCCTCCAGTCCTTTTGCAATCTTCTTGCCTAGTTTTAATGACCCTTGTGATTATAATGGGTCCAATTGGATAATTGAGGTTAATATCTCTATTTTGAAGTCAACTGATGAGCAACTTAAACTCCACTTGCAATTTTAATTACTCATTGTTAAATAATCCAACATATTCACAGGTTTTAAGAATTAGGGCATAAACATCTTTGGACAGCTATTATTTTGCTTCCCGTAATTCACACACTACACTGTCTCTCACCCAAAAGCCATGTTCCTTCCACATACAAAATAAATTAGCTCTATTGCAATGTCTGCAAAAGCCCCAATCTACTGCAGTATCAACTCAAAGTTCAAAATCTTATCCGGTCAAATCTCAAAAACTACACCTTTACTGGGGATAAGTGAAGCTCTGGGTATAAACCATACTGTAGACAATACCTCTTCATTTATGAACCTGTGAAACTCAAGCAACAAGTTACTTCCTACCAAAATGAAATGGTGGGATAAGCATAGAATAACAGTTACGAACATTCTTTTTCAAAATGAGATAAAAGAAAGGAAAATGGAGTCACAAGTCAAAAATAATTTCAAAATTGAACTAAGAAAATTTCATTTGTTTTCAAGGTTTGGAAATGTCTCCTGAGATTCTTAGATTATTCTCTGAGCCATTTTTCTTTTTCACTAATGATTGCATGTGTTTGCAGATGAGTAATTTAATTCAGCCTGTTCCTTCCAATAAGTTTGAGGATCCAATAGGTTGCTTTTATTTTGTCCTCTCTTTGCCCTCATTAAAGCAAGCTGGCCACATCTCTGTTGGTATAACAGTCTAAGGAATTTTGGGAGTCTCCCATGAATGTCCTGTCATGTCGTCCTGTGTTTTCTCACAGTATATGTGTACACATGGATGGATGCATATATACATACATGGATGTACGTTATTAGATGAGAGGTTCTATCACAAGTCATTCCTACATACTCTCACTTCTAATTTTTGATTCCATTTAGATGACTGTGATCTATGAGTAACATATTTAATCTTTTCAAAAACCATTTTTTGTGTGTGACTGAGTACTCTCACCTTTTGATCTTTCTTAGGTAACAGCAAGTCCCTACCAACAGCATATGCTCAGTATTTTTTTCTTTTTGATTAGAGTACACTTTCAAAAAAAACAAACTGAGTAGTTTCATCAGTTTTTGCAGTCAGAATAAGATGGGAACTTGCAAATCATAGTCCCGATTAACTTTTGTTTACAATTGTTTCCTCAATTTATTTCTTTTAGTTTACTTTTTTACTGTAAATAGCAAGAAGAGATCAGTCCATAGGCTCAACATTTTGGGAATCTCCTCAACTAAGTACTCAATTTCAGCACTGGTAAGATTTGTTTCCGTTATAACTGCGAGACACAACCCTGCTAAAATTTCTGCCACAGTATCATAGGGCTCTTTTTTTCCTAAATTTCCAATAACATGTTCCTCATTTCTTTCCAAGCCGTCAACATTAGCACCGTTATCCTCCATATTTTTACTAGCAATCTGTTTCTAATTATTTAGATATTCTCTGTGCTTTAGGCTGTCTTTACTATGCTTTTAACTTCCTCTGATTGCTCAGCAGCAGGGTCATTAGGATCCATATTTCCACTATAGTCTGTTAAAGACAATCGCAACTTTTTCTACCATGCTCTTCAAAACATTTTCAGCCTCTGTACATGGCCCTATACCGAAGCCACTTCTACATTTTTAAGGTACTTGTTAGAGCAGCAGCCCACTTTTAGGAAAGAAAATCTGTATCAGTTAGAGTTCAGCCAGAGGGCAGAAGCAGGAGATATATACCAAGAGATTTGTTACGAAGAATTGGCTTACATGATTGTGAGGGATGGCTGGACAAGTCCAAGTCCAAAATCTATGAGGCAAGCTGTCAGGAGGAACAAGTAGAAATTCTAGAACACAGGCTTAAACTGCTGTCCACAGGCAGAATTTCTTTGTTTCTTTTTTTTGTTTTGTTTTGTTTTTTGCATAAGATTCAGATCTGCTCTTGAAGTTTTCTAATGGATTAAACTGAGCTATACAAATTATCTAATATACTCTCTCTTACTTAAAATTAAGATCTTACAGAATATAATAATATCTGTAAAATACTTTCATTGTAACTAGATTAGTATTTGATTGAATAACTGGAGACTGTTGCCTTCCCAAGTTGATACATTCAAAGGACAATCATACCAGGCAAGCCTGTTTTTCTGGTTTATATCTACGGTGGCCATGTCTCATAAGAGAAGAAGATTCCCAAGCACAGGAAAAATGTACAAAAGGGGTTGTATGACCAGAAAGCATGATGAATGATAGGTGTATAAAGTCACATGATTTTCCCCAGGTTTCTTTGAGGCTGTGAATAACACATTTTTTCCCTTCCTGGTGATGGCTTTTTGTTGTTTTTTTTCTTTTTTTTTTGGCAATATTAACTTCATAGTGCATTTTCACTTTTAATTTTACCTTTTCTCCATTTTATTACTTTTTAATCTTGCTCAATTCCTCTCTCCAGTATGCTTTCAAAAGTGCTATCTTTCTGTTGGCTAAAGGATATGAGGTTTTAGTTGAATAAGATGAATTAGTTCTGGAGGTATGTTGCAGTGTGATTATTACAGTTAACAATAATGGATTGAATACTTAAAATTTGCTAAGAGACTAGATCTTAATCATTCTCACCACACACACAAAATAATGGTAAGTATGTAAGGTGATGGATATGTTAATTAACTTGATTAAATAATTTCTCATTGTGAAATGATTAAATGAAAACATCACATAGTATACTGTAAATATATATATTTTTACTTTTTACTTCTAGCTTTCTAAAGCTGGGGAAATAATGCTATCTTCCTATCAAAGCTTATTTTCTAGAAGCAGCATTTCTTTTTTTCTTTTCTTTATCTGCCCTCTGCCCCGTATCAGAAGTCCCAAACTTCCTTTTCATCATGGATTGTAAAGAGTCCATGTGATATTGCGTTTTACAACTTTAGAATCAATAGAGTCAAATATCATACAAATGACCTCTGCATATCAAGATGGAAGTGGTCACAGTAGATGAGACAGTAATAGACAGGACACTGACAACTAGAATTAGGTTTAATTTAAGAAGAAACAAGCATGAGTGAAAGCAGAACAAAAAATATTTGATCTTATATTGTTCTTCAATCCAAGCCTGTCCAGCATTGAAAAAGTGCTTGAGATCAATGTAACACTTTATAAAATAATTACATCTTTCTTCAAAGACAAAATACTATTATTTCCGAACATTGCCAAAGTGTATCTTTATTAGAGACCTTCATAACGTTCTGTACAGGGCATCAATGTAACTATATTGAATATTTTCTTCTAAATGGCTTATGTATGTTCAGCTTCATTATTCTCAAGGTCAAATGTGATATGGTTTCCTTTATGCTTTCTTGAAACCAGAGTATATATAATTTTTAACATCTATTTTGGTGGTGAACTTTGGAGAAATGGATTTTTTAAATTACCATTCTCTGGAAAGGAAGAGTGTAAAATGAATAAAAATTATTTCGGTGAATTGCTTTTATTATTCAATACTGTTAGAGTCTACTAGTGAATCTGAAATTGTATTTTATGGGGCTTAAGCTTTCTAATTTTAGAGATAAGAAATTATATTTTAAAGTATCTTTTGCAAATGTCTAGCGTAGTTTCAATTCTGAAGGGAAATGTGGTTAATTACATAAAATATAAAGTAGAAAAATAAAGAAAAAAATTAAAAACCTCCATTTTAAGAAAACTAATATCAGGAAAACAAAAACAAAAAATTTCACAAGCAATAAATTGTGTTCCTATGTTAGCAAAACCATAGACCTGAATCAAGCCATGAAGTAGACATATGGGGATGTGTCACAGAAATGGATAGGATCTATGCAAAAGGCCCAGAAACCATGAGGTCAGAAATCACTAAGGTTACAGTAACACCCAATCCAATGGAATGAAAAATATTAAATTATATATATAAGGTTGGGTTTCATTACTGTGAGATTAAAAACATGACTGAGATCCAAATACACAGTGGCTAGTTGAGTGTTACAAAGCCTGGTCAAGCAATGTGAATCCCATCTAGTTCAGGTGGTTTTCAGAATCATGCCATGGTAAGTATCTATTCTGTTTTAAATATTGATAGGGAAAATTCCAGAATGTCAGTTATCTCACAAATCCTTCTAGTTAGTTGATACCCATTCTTTATAGCTACACTGGAAAATAAAACTAGCAAAGAAAAGTACTGGGACTGTGGCTACATACTCTTCACCACCCATGTTTTCTGACCGTCAATGTCAATATTCTGTATGTCCTCCATGTTTATCTTCCTTCTTACCTGAATGGAGATCAAATGTTATTGTGCCTCAAAATCAGAATAGAGTTCCACAGAGAAAGGAGCTAATACTCATCACATTATGTTATAATTCACATTACCAGTACATATTATTGCAAGGTTTCATCATATTGCTCCCAGGAGGAGAGGATTTCACCAAAAGATGATCATCAAAATAGAAGCAATATTGGAGAGAGTTAAATTTATAGGACAGCAAAAAGACAAGAGTTGGAAAGTGGGGTGAAGTTTATTTCCTAGAATTAACAGATTTGAGGAGTTTTAGCAAATAGGAATTTTATAAATGAAGACATATCTTATAAGGCAAAAATCATGAGATAGAGAAAGGCTTAAAATTGTTGTTATAGATTCTTTTGAAAAGATCTCTGAGAATAAAATGTGCTGTGTTTTTAAGATTTTTGCAGAAACAAAAAGGAAATCTGTAACCTAGGAAGTTTGGAGAACCACCCTGGATCACTCCTATCACCGCTTCCCTGGAATCTAAAATGTATTGAATGTAAATATAACTATCAAAAATAAGGAACAAACTGTCTATATGTAAAGACGGGATAAGAAAGAGGGTGAGAAAAGTCACATTGTTTCCCATAGTTGATGAGAAGAGTAATCTAATATTCCAACATGAAGTAAAAAGTTAAGTATTTGTTTAAGAAATATGATAAGAACAAAAACAAAAACAATTCAGAAATACATGAATGCAGAGACAAGATGTGCTATAAGACTAGAATGTGATGTTGGAACTGTCAAAAACATGAGCGAGGTATTAAAAAACAAACTTTATAATAAATGAAAAAATGCATTAAAGTACATTGATTAAATACTATAGGTCAAAAGTTTAATGTTAAAATTATATTCTATATATACTAAAAGAAAATGTGGGTGAACACTTATAACCTTGGAGCAGGAACGTCTTTACAGCAGTGACTGTCTAGAAATCATAAATGAACACACTAATAAATCAAAAATATCTACAGAAGCTTCTAAACAAAAGCAAATTAACAGTAATGGCACATCCTCATTTGAGGGGATAGAAAAACTTGCTGATGCATGGAGAAATTCAATGGCTGTGGTACCTTAGAACTGCTGCTGCCATCCTCAGAGAGGAAGGAGCAACCCAGGCTTGAGTGTGGCTCTAGGGAGGAATTAGAAGGTAGAGTGTGAGCTGAGAGCTCCTGCCAGGGAACCTGGAATACCTAAAAGCTCATCATTGGATTGGAAGAGACCCATGGCAAAGAAGCCAACAACACATGGCTATCTTATTTACAATCTCAGAGGCAAATTGTTACTAAACAAGTTCCAAACTGCATCTAACTGAAATACTTGAACTATCTTTCAGCTCTGGAAGCTCTGTCACAGGTAAAACACAGATTTAAATTTTACAACAAAGAATGTCCAAATTTATACCCCATAAAAACTAATTACTTAATCTATAAAGACCTATGGAGAAGGAAAAAACCAACAACCCTGTAAAAATAGGGTAGTGATATATTTAAAAACATCAGAGAAAAAGACATGTGAATGGCTCTTAAATATGTGAAAACCTGCTCACACTGGCTACTAAATTTTTAAGTGACAAACATAGAACAGTATGTTTCACTTATTAGATTTATAAGAACCTAAAAATGTGACCACATGTTCTTTAGAGAGACTTCAGGAAGTTCATTTCCTGCTCATAATGATTTTAAAAAGTCACCATAATAGAGACAAATTTGGCAATATCTTAAAATTTACCATCAGACATGCCAAAACCATTGTGCAAATAAAGGCACAAAGCTATTCACTGAGCAATACCTAGAATCACAATAGAGGTGAAATAATTTAAATTTCCATCAGAGGAGCTGGTGGGTGAAATCACAGTATGCATTAGTCCATTCTCACACTTCTATAAAAACATACTTGAGACTGGGTGATTTATAAAGAAAAGAGGTTGAACCATTTCACAGTTCTGTGGGATGTACAGGTTTCTGCTTCTGGGGAGGCCACAGGAAACTTACAATCATAGCAGAAGGCAAGGAGGAAACAATCACATATTTACATGGCCAGCAGGGGAGAGAAGATGAAGAGGGAAGTGCTACATACTCTTAAACAACTAGATCTCAGGAGAACTCACTCACTATCACGAGAAGAGCAAGGGGAAAATCCACCCCCATGATCCAGTCATCTCCCACCAGATCCTTTCCCCAACACTGGGGATTACAATTCTATGTGAGATTAGTGTGAGGATACAGAACCAAAGCATATCACAGTACATCTACAAAATACAATAATTTTGTCTAAGAAGTGAAATTCACAAAGATAAACTTCATGAGGCAGGAATCATGAAGTTTTTTTATGAATTTTCTTTGTTTATGAGTCAAAGAAAAGTAAGCATACAAGAAAATTTTTCCACATGCATATCTATTTGTGGATATAATAGACATTTACATCTTAAACTTTTACAAACATAAGTAAGTGTGAAATCCAAAGATTGGTATTATAAGGAATTAGTTTTGTTGTTGCTTCTGTATCTCAGTACAAAATGTATCCATAAATTGATAATATTTATATAATTTAAGAGTGGTGGAGCATAACATTGGGAATACTATGAATTGGGATTGATATGTTAAAAGAAAGGTAAAGAAAAGTCAGAGCTTTCTTCATTCCTCCAGCCCAGGCTGTGGAACATGTCTAACTCATTCAGACATTTAGGCTCCACATCAACTGTCATGCCAATGCTATGCAAAAATGAATATCTGTTGTTTGACAAAATATTAATTAAAAAAAATCAAAATTATTTTTTCTAAGCATTTCTTTCAAAATAACTGAGGATATTCTGTTTATACAAAACTTGGGATAACAAGAGAAAATCATTAGCAAAAATATTTGTTACTAATCAATCTCTATAAACCTTGTCATGCAAATAAATATTGTTATTTGGTATGTTTTATTTATGTTTAAAACATTTTAATTTATCTATACTGTATCTATGGTACATTATTCTTTATTGTTCATACCATCCTGGAGATAAAGTGTAAGTGTTTGTTCTACTAACTTCAGACTGGCCCTGTAATGGGTTATGGTCAATATGAGCAAATGGGGTTACACAATTTCCAAGCAGAGACTGTAGGTATTATATGTTTATGCCAGCTCTTACTCTTCTATTTTACTGCAAACTGTTTATCTAATGCACAGGTGCTGCTTCTTTATGCTGTGTTCTGGAACAAAGGCATATGTCACTCAACCCAATAATGGAGCAAAGCTGCAGCCTGTAACAATCTTAGCCTGAAGCCCAGCCATTGCCTAGAGGAAAGTTACAGCCAACACATAACTACATACTGCAGAGTGATAATTAAATACTTATTTTAAGCCACCATAATTGTAGGATTCTTCTCTATTATAGCAAAGCTGAGTAATGCTATAATTGCATTCCATTAAAATAACCCCATTAAAAACTCTTTACTATTTTTGAAAATGCTTTCAATTTGAGTCCTATTTTGACATAATTATAAGCATATACATATGCTTATAAATAATTTTTTCCATTTATCTTAAATTTGGAATATAGATTTCATAAGTATCTGTAAGTATTAACTTCTGATATGTAGGCACTGTGCATTTTCTGCATGGGGTTTTTTACTCTCTTCTTAATTATATTATTTGGAAAATAAAACAATAGTCATAATAATAGTTTTGTGCACTGAAAAAAATAGAGACATTGTATTAAATAATGAACAAGATATCAACTAATTAATAAATTCAATTGAGTACACTTAACCACTATGCAAAGCTTGAACTAACAAAATTTAATAATGTTTCTAAAGGAACACAGTCAACTAGAAGAATGTACTTGTATTTGTTATTACTGGTATGAAATTGATTTATAGAAGAGAGTTACTAGTGAATATACTTTCAAACTCTGCCTAGAGAGAAATAACACTGTACCTGATGAGTGTTTCATATTTTATTCAATAATTTAATCCATGTTTGTTGTGGAATCAAATATATTATGTCATTGTAGCTCAAAACCATTAAACATTTAATTGATCTAGTTTACCTATCAAGGGCTCTGATTACCACAGACACACAAAGTCACTTGGGCAAAATAATCGAATCCCATGCAGGTCTACTTATAAGTAGGGAATTCACTGTACATGTGTATTCTGGTCCTTGTCTCAGTTATTGACTGTTTTCTGTTTTATTCTTTTTTAACAAAATAAAATTCATCTCGGTTAACTTGGTTTTTTTCTCTCATAAATGGAGCTATTCTCAGTGGTTAATTCTGAACTCAATAAAGTCAGTAACACAGTTATTGACTTTATTGAGGGTCTTGAACAAAACACACAAAGGCACCAAGGTATTGCCATATACTCTAAATGTACTTGGACGTAGCCTGTTGGACTTTCCTTTTTGGCGTATCTCTACGATTTCCATCTGCTACAATTCCCATCTGTTTTGTCAGTGGAAAGATGTTTTTAATCATCCAAGTCATATCATGCAGGGAAACCTGCTGGAAAGAATCAATGGATATGCACTTTCCTGTGATCATAAATGTTGTTTAGTAGTAGTGAAACACTTTAAGGCTTGAATTCAGATAGCACTCATTTGGGAATTATCTTTAAAATTGTGTTCCATATAAACACATTTGTTCTCTTATTTTCCACAATATCCCTAGATTTAAGAGTTCTTCCTTGTTGAAGTCAACACAGAAAACTGATATCATAAATGCCACATTTACCTGATAGTCTGCAGTTTGGGTTTTAGTTGGATTAATTTTTAATTACCTTCAGGATCCTTGAAAAAACCCAACATGAAAGAGTCATCACTCTACAAATACTTGTTTATTACTCATTAAAAGTATTTATTACGTAAACCTTACCAAGTATCCAAATTGAACAGATGCCATCACAGCCACTGATGATAAATTAATCTGAGAAGCAAAGTGGGCTGAACTACAGCAAAGTTTAAGTTAAATGGGTTGTAGAAATGGAAAGACTTGTCTGGAATCCTGGCTCTGACACGTAATAGCTTTCTAAATTTGCAAAACACATCAACTTTCCAGGTTTTATTTTCTTATTCAAATAATGAGGCACTAATTATCTCTAATCCTAAGAATTTGGATTTAAAAATGTGTTTGAAGTACTAGTACATAATAGCTATTTAAGAATTTTAAAAAGCAGTTACTACTATTGAAACAAAAATATCTCCTGCCTCCTTATTATATATTTACAAAAGCAGCTGTGTGTGTGTATGTGTGTGTTTGTATATATGTACACAAAGGCATTTAAATCTTAAAACAAGAAAAGAAGAGACCAGTACCATCAATGTCCAGGAAAGAAATCTAAAATGAAAGAATGAGATAGTTAATGAAAATCCAAGAAGTACAGTGTTAGAATATGAAAAGACATGATTTTCAGATGAAGGTGTATGACTGGTAACTGTCAGTTCCAGTTTTAATAGGATGGCTATTTTATACAGCTATTGATTCAGAAATAATGTGTAAAGTATTAGTTAAGAATTGCTCCCTGAATTATCTTAAATGAGTAGCTCAAATTTCCCTGCTCTGTCCTGATGATGTTAAGGATCACCACTGATTTTTAAGTTTGGAAAGTCATGATAGAATTCTTGACTTCAGAACAAAATACACACCTACATCGTGGCCCAGAGGACGATGTCTACCGGCAGCATGATTTACCTTGCTGTTTTTGAATGTTCTCCGCTTCCTTAGAGGTCATGCCTTCAGCCACATATGATTCATCTGATAAATGTTTGAAGAAAAACTATGAGGCAGGGAGTGATAAAAGACATCTGAAATCCTTATATTACTCACCAATATCATGTATTTTTAAGTATTTAAATACCTCTAGCAATCAAATATGCTTCTGTTCCTCCTTCAAAGAGCATTGCAAGACTAGTGAGAGAAGTTTCACTTTGGCTTTTTACGGTAAACTGCAACAAAGACACACACGATTAAGTAGATCCTCCAGCTTTACACATTTTATACTGGCAAGAACACAGGTGAGATCCTAGATCTCCCGCTGCCTGGGTTGACATAGCAGGTGAAAGGCCTCTCTCTGCAGGTGGAAATTAATTGTATTGCTCCTAAAGATGAGCCTCCTGAGAGAGTGCCTTAAAGGCTAGCAACAAAGCTCAATTCCCACATTCCATTTTCACTCCACAGTGAGGCAGATCCCCTTGGGCCAAGGACAGCATACTATTCACATTTTGAAGCTTCCTTCACTATTATTATAACCAGAAAGCATTTGTGACTGAACTATATGCTCCAATAGATCAGTTTTTGACTTGAAAACCTGTTATTATTCTTAGTTTATATTTGCATGTTTTTTCCTAAAGGAAACCCATAATTTCAAATGCAGAGAGAGTCCAGAAAATAATAATAACTGCTCTGGTACTTCTGAAGGTACTTATTTTTCTTTTTTAATAACTCTGCCACCTCCAAACAAGTTATAGGAAAACATACACACAACGTAAGCTCTTTCATTCATGTGCATGTGTCTTTTTGTGTGTCTGTGTCTGATCATGTTTTGTTTTGCTTTGTTTTTCTTGAGACATGCTCTCTTTCGATTGCCCAGGTTGGAGGGCAATGGCACAATCATATCTCATTGCAGCCTTGAATTCCTGGACTCAAGCAATCCTCTTACATCATCCTCCCAAGTAACTGAAACTGCAGATGCATGCCACCATGCTCTGGTAATTTTTAAATTTTTTTTAAATTTTTGGTAAGGACAAGATCTCACTCTGTTGCCAGAACTTGTCTCTATCTTTCACATTGTTTGTAATTTAGCATAGGGCAAGGAACATTTTTAATACTATTTGTGTAGTGTATTCTTTCCAATTTATAGATTCAATAAAACATATAATTTATTGTAATACTCTTATATAAATAATTTTGAGGGAGAAAATCAATTGGACATTTGATAAGTTTTTTTTTTTTTTTTACCACTAGCTAATTTTTCCCTTTTTAGCAACTTAAGGGAATGTAAATTTCAGAATGCAAAAAATGGATTTGGGGAGATCATCTTTGATTAACATATGGGTGGATATAAGAGATCCATTTCCTGTGGGATAACAGGAAATCATTGAATTAACAGCAACAACAACAAAAAAAATTTTTTCTTTCAAATTAGGGAAGAATAGTAAATACAAGAAAATTTGAGAGAAAGAAACTCCAAATTCCACATGATTAACGCTTCCTAGTTTAGCAAGCAATGGGAAACTTTTTATTTTATACATACATATATAGATACATATATAGATAAAATTTATTTTAATTTTTAAATTTTATTTTATTTGACAAATAATACACAATTCTATATATCTACGGGTTACCATGTGCTGTATCAAAACATGTATCAAAACATGTCAGGCTAATTACCATATCCATTTTCTCAAAAATTTATAATTTATTTGTGGTGAAAACTATTAAAATCCCTTTTGGGTGTTTTGAAATAATTAATACAATATTATTAACTGTACTCACCATGCTGTGCAACAGAAGGTATTCATCAAAAGGTATTCCTCCTATCTAATCAAACAATTGTCCCTTTCATGAAAGGTTCCCCTTTCCCCATCCACTCTGCCCTTCACCAGCCTCTGCCAGGGACTGTTTGTAACTAGGCTTGCAAGCCCAACAAAAATTAAAAAAAAAAAAAAAAAAAAAAACAGAAAGAACAATGCTAAGATCACAAGAACTAGCCAAACTTTTGATAATTGGATGGGCTGATGTCATATTTAATTCTGAAGGCACTCCAGTGAATTCATAGTAGTTATAGCAGTGGTGCCCCGTACAGAGTGGCCACTGCGGGAATGCCAGCTGCAGTGGCAGAGGTGCAGCTGGGGCTATGTGCTCCATGGGGTTGGTGTGGCCTGAGAAGAGCCTATCCCAGCAAGTGCCCTGCACCCTTCCGAGTTGGCAGGGTGGGAGCCTGTGCTCCTGGGTGCAGCTGCAGCCACCCATCTGTGACTCTGGGCCAAGGTATCCCCTGCACTCTTGGGGGCCTGGGAAGCTCGCTGCCTCCACTGTCTCAAAAGTGCCTGCTCCTGCTCCCTGGCCACTCCCTGCTCCCAATCCCCCACTTTGATGTAAAGCGAAGTTTTACCCAAGACGAGGCGCTATCCTGAACCGGCCAGGTGTGCCCATGCTCCAGGTGGTGCTGAGATGCCAGAGCATGTTGAGGGAATGGGTTCTCTTCCTGAGTCCACAAGGGGTCATAGTTTAAAGGACAAGAATCTTTCCAGCGCCATGTCCCTCACCCCACCTCCATCCAGGGATTAAAGGTCTTTGTTTAACTTTGGTGGAAAGGATCAAAGATCAATCACTCCAGCAGAAGTTTAAAGGAACTCTTTTCATTGGCCAGGGGGGCTTGGAGAAGGTGGGAATTCCTCCCAGGTTAAAAATCCCCCTCTTCCACACTTCCTTGAATTCCATACTTGGGTCCCCTTCCACTACCTTCATGGAAGCTGCCTTCTCTCTCCTGGATTCCATCTTTCTGGATTGTCTCACTCAGTGTGAGAGGAGTTTTCCTTCCCTGATTTTCCCCCTCTGGGAACCCTTCTCATCAGTGTGAGAGCAAGAGTGGCTTTTCTTTCTCCTCACTCAGTGTGAGAGCTAGCTGTTTCTCTCTTTCCTCCTTCTCCTTTTTTCTCTCTCTTTCTCTCTGTCTAAATAAATCACTTTCTGCAAAAACTTTTTGGGTCTGGTATTTACTCCAAAGTGCTCACCATCGCTGGCAAGGTGTCCCTTTTCCCATTCTTGGGTAAGTGAAGGACAAGACCTGGGGTGCATCTGATCAGAAAGGGAGTAGGGCTGGTGTCCCTTTCCCCTCTGGGAACAATGTGGAATCTTGGCCACAATCAACATAGTGGAAATTTTCGTTACTCATAAGTTTACTCAGGCCCCTCACTTGTCATAGGATAAGTGTAAGAGCTTTATAAGCAACTGTCAATCTCACAGAGTGGTATGCCATAAAATACCAAAAATGCTAGTATGGAAAAGATATCCACCAATAACTTATGGGGTTCTGATTTCTCCAAAACCTTACCCATTCCTTGTAATGTTAGGCTATTTGATTTTACTCCTTCTGATAGATGATATGCAGTGAAGAATCATTGTGGCTTTAAATTTTATTTCTGTGTTGACTCATGTTCATAGGTAATTTTTCCTGTGCTTATAGGGCATTCCTATTCCTTTTCTGTAGAGTCCTTATCAAAAATTTCACACATTTTGCATACATATACATAGGTAAATAATATACATAAGCATCTCTTTGTGCCTTGCCTTTTTATTAACTTATTGAACTGTCTAAGATTACAAAACAGATTTTAGTTTTAACATCTGGTTTGTTATTTTTTTCTTTTATCTCTCAAACTTCTGTTCTCCTATATAAAATATTTTCACTTATTTCAAAGTTATGAATTTTTTAAATGTTTTCTTCTAGAAATTTTATGGTAGAACACTTACAATTAGATACAAAACCATTTTTGAGTTTTTAAAAGTTTTGTTATATACTTTCTTTTTTAAACTTTTATTTGACATTTGGGGGTACATGTGAAGGTTTGTTACACAGGTCAACGTGTCACCGGGGCTTATTGTACATATTATCTCAACACGCAGAGATTAAGCCAAGTACCCAATAGTTATTTTTTTGCTCCTCTGCTTCCTTCTACCCTCCACTTTCAAGCAGACTCCACTGTCTGTTGTTTCCTTTTTGTGTTCATAAGTTCTTATCATTTGACTTCCACTTATAAGTGAGAACATGTGGTATTTGATTTTCTGTTCCTGCATTAGGTTGCTAAAGATAATAGCCTCCAGCTCCATTCATGTTCCTGCAAAAGACATGATCTTATTCTTTTTGATTGCAGCATAGTATTCTATGATGTATGTGTAGAAAATTTTCTTTATTCAGTCTGTGATTAATGGGCCTTTAGGTTGATTCCACGTATTTGCTGTTGTGAATAGTGCTGCAATGAACATTCACATGCATGTGTATTTATTGTAGAATGATTTATATTCCTTTGACTATATGCCTAGTAATGAGATTGCTGGGTTAAATCGTAGTTCTACTTTTAGCTTTATTTGAGGAGTCACCATACTGCTTTCCACAATGGTGGAACTAATTTACACTCCACCAACAGTGTCTTGGTGTTCCCTTTTCTACACAACCTTGCCAACGTCTGTTATATTTTGACTTTCATATTTTAAAAGTCTATATAAATGGAATCATACAGAATGTAGTATATTGAATCTTACTTTTTCCCCACTTGACTGTCTTTTCTAAAAATCATTTTGGTCCATTCTAAATTCTTAATTTTGTCCTACTGACCTCTATACCTGTCATTTTGCCATTACCTGCTACTTGATTAAAATAGCTTTAGGATAGACAAGAAAAATAAGTCCTTCTGTGTTTAGTCTGTTTCAATAATTTGAAAACTGTGTTGAGTATTCAAGAACATTTTCATTTGCATATAATTTAAGTTTGTCTATTTTATTTTTAAAAATAAAGTCTTTACAAATAGTATTAGAAATCCTAGCCCAAGAAATTAGTTAAGAAAAATAAAAGGCAACCTAATTTTAAAGAAAGAAGTAAAATTTTCTCAGGTCACAAATAACAATATGTAGAAAACACTATAGAATTTTAAAAATGGCTAGAATTTATACATTAATAAACTATAAATGAATTCAGTTTCCATATCCTCACTGGCAGGATTCAAAATTGACACACAAAAATCTATTGTGTTTCTATACACTAACATTAATTATCTTTAAAAAATTGTAAGAAAATAATTTCATTTACAATGGCTACAAAAATGGTTTTAAAACTTAAGAATAAAGTTAACTCAGGAGGTAAGTTTCTATCAACAATTTTTTTCGTTTCATTTAGATTTTCAAGTTAATTACCAGAAAATGTTTTATAATATTGTTCATTGTTCTTTGTTTCCTCTCAGCTTTATGTGCAATTAAATTCACTGATTTAAATGTACAATTTGATGAGTTAGGGAATTTTATTCAATGATTTAACCTACCATATAATCCAGGAATGGAAAATTTCCATCCATTTGAAAAGTTCCCAGTACCGCTTTGTAATCAATCTACTTCTCTAAGTTCTAGCTCTGGGCTGCCAAGTTTTTGGTGCTTTCATGTCATTAGGATTATGCCTCTTGACCAGGTACAGTGCAGTGGCTCATGCCTGTAATCTCAGCACTTTGGGAGGCCAAGGCAGGCGGAAGACTTGAGGTGAAGAGTTCGAGCCACCCTGCCCAACATGGTGAAACTTCATCTGTACTAAAAATAGAAAAAACAATAGCCAGGTAAAAAAAATATTTTGCATTTTCTTGAAATTTGTATAAATAGCATTATACAGAATACAGTATATTGAGTCTGATGTTTTTTACTAAACTTAAGGCTTTTAAGAATCATTGATTTTATGTTCATAGTCATTTGAATCTCTTTATTGCTGAAGAGTATTCCAATGTATGGACATATCATGAGTTTTTTCTAATTCATGATTTACGACAATTGTGATGTGTTTATTTCCCATTAGTATGATTAATGCTGGTTTAAACATTTGCATACATTTGTGCACGTGTGTGTGTGTGTGTGTGTGTGTAAACATGTTTCATTGCTTTTGGAAAGTATGTGTGGATTTATAATATCTATGATATGTCAGGAAACAACAGATGCTGGTGAGGCTATGGAGAAATATGAACGCTTTTACACCGTTGGTGGGAATGTAAACTATTTCAACCATCATGAAAGACATTATGGCAATTCCTCAAGGATCTAGAACCAGAAATACCATTTGATCCAGCAATCCAATTACTGGGTATATACCCAAAGGAGTATAAATCATTCTACTATAAAGACACATGCACACATACATTTACTGCAGCACTATTTACAATAACAAAAACTTGGAACCAACCCAAATGCTCATCGATGACAGATTGGATTAAAAAAAAAAAAAAGTGGTACATATACATCATGGAATAGTATGCAGCCATAAAAGGAATGTAATTATGTCCTTTGAAGGGACATTGATGAAGCTTGCAGCCATCATCCTCATCAAACTAACACAGGAACAGAAAACCAGACTCCACATGTTCTCACTCATAAGTGGGAGTTGAACATTGGGAACACTTGGATACAGAGCCGGAAATAACACACATTAGAACCTGTTGGGTGGTGGAGTTGTGAAGGGAGGGAACTTAGAGGATGGGTCAATAGGTGCAGAAAAGCACCATGGCACATGTATGCCTAGGTAACAAACCTACACGTTCTACACATGTATCCTGTTTTTTTTTTTTAGAAGAAAATAAAAGTTACAGAGTTGACACAAAAAAATATTTTATTAATTAAACTGAAAAAAGATATAAAAGCAACTAAAAATAATGATTTATTTGTATTCCATTTTTGTTTAGTAATTTTTTACTTGTATATATTTCCACTTATTTCAATGCTTGCTTTGGAAAATATAACATATAATTTCAGATATTTAAGTCTAAATAAATTATTGTTTTAACCAGTTATCAGAAAATATAAGGAACTTAAAACATTTTAGTCATAAAATCTTATACTTTTAACTTTATAGAAATCTTTGTTTTAACCATATGACACCCAGCGGGAAATAAAACTAAGGTGTCAGACTCTTCTATAAGCAAACTAGATTAAATACTAACTGTTCAATACAAATATATTTATGTCAGGAAGGAAACAAACTGAATATACGGAGAAAGGGAAAAATGGTCAGGCTCAGGAAGAAAATGACAAAACTTAGTAGATGAATATTTGTGAGAGAAAAAAATGATGAATTATAAGAAAAAATAATAGACGTTATATCTCTAATGAAAATATTTTTATATTGCCCATATTCAGATATTTTTTGGAAAATGACCCAAATGTTATGTTTACATATAAAAAGAAATATATTTTCATAATATGCATAAACAAAAGCCTATGTTTATAATATTTAGGTGGTGACATTTACAGTGTTTTTCCTGACAACGCAAAAATATTAACCTACCAACAGAAATTATATAAATTATAATTTAGTAAATAATATTTATATTTATAAATATAATTTAATTATAAAATATGTACATTGTTATGTAACGTATTTATTCCTTAAATTATAGAAGAGAGAGAATTGAAAAATTATGATATGAATATAGGGAAGTAAAAATACAGAACCCCCCAGTATTTTTATAAGGCATTATGATAGTCACTACAAATATCAAAGTACACTTAAGAGCTTATCATAGGCTGGTCCGAGTGCAGTGGTATTTACAGCTAATTGATCACAACCAGTTACAGATTTCTTTGTTCATTCTCCACTCCCACTGCCTCACTTGACTAGCCTTTAAAAAAAAAAAAAAGAGCTTATCATAAAATATATTTGTAGTAATGAAAACATCAACACTATATTGTCCTTTCCTAATGGTTTGAACTGTTTCTTTATTGAAGCTTTATTCATTTTGTTATTTCCCCCATAGTAAAGATTGAGAATTATTCTTATTTTTAAAAATCCAAAAACACAAATTACATTTTAGTACAAAAAGTGTGAGAGTTTCTATTACTACCTTGCCTGAACTAACATTCAAGGAATCAGTGGCTGCGCTAATTTTCATTTAGATATCCTCTATTATATCATAAGAGTTGTAGGTCTTGAAAATCTGCTTCACAGAACCTTTTCAGATAAAATTTTTATTTAGAGTGTGACAATTAAGGACACTTGTATACAATTAGGAAGATAGAACAGAAGTAGAACTCGTTACTGTTTCTGAGGAATTTGGGGCAGATACGGAGACTTTGACAGATGGGTAATGTTAGCTTCTGCAGCCACCTTTGGAGTAGGAGATTTCCTTTTGTGCATCAGCCACATCAGTGCCTCACACAAATCAGAAATTTGAGAAATGTATCCAATAATTCCTGTGCTTTTCATTTTCAGAAAGTAAGTAGAGACTTTCCTTAACTCTGCTCATGAAGCCTATCCGTGATTTTATACAACTTCCACTTCGTTACAAAGAAAAACAACTTCTGGAAAACAAACAAAACTTCTCTAAATGCCAAATAATACCCACTTCTTTGATAATGACCCACTTTCATGATACTCTTCACTGCAGAATTCCTCAAACTAACTTCTTAGTCCACCAGTTTCCCTCGAATGTTCTATTATGCAAAGCTCTATTATTAGTCTTTACCTCCAGCAATCTATAGATCTTGTTTTCATTATGATCAGCAATAACTACGCTGTTGCTAAAGTCAAGGATAACTATTTATTCGTTATGTTACTTGATAGTTGACCTCTCTTTGACACAGTTAATATTTGCTTAAACCACTTCATTTACTTGCCTTCCAAGACACTATGCTTTCTTTTCTCCTGCCTCATCAGCTGTTCATCTTTAATCCCCTTGGATGTTTCATCTGCAACGTTTGGATTTCTATGATGCCTTTATTTATTCTAACTCTTCTTATGATCTCATTCTATCTCATGACTTTAAAATTGTCTATGTGCCAAAATTATAACTCAAGGCATTGAGATATAAATTTTAAAAATTTCCCCTTACTTCATATCATATACATAAATATCTACTGGAGATCTCCACTTGAATATCTAATTAATACCTTAAATTTTAAATGCCCAAAACTCTGTTCCACATTCAATTTTTTCCCCAGCATACTTTTGGTATCTCTATGATCCATGCTATTCAGACCAAGACCCTTGGAGTCATCTTTAAATCATCTCTTTAACTCCAATCCTCTGCAAAATATTTAATAAAATAGTGGCCCTACATATAAAATATGTCTTGAATCCAGCCACTTCCTACCCTCTACACAAGACTCATCCTAGTTTTAGCTACTATCTCGTCACAGATGAATTGCAACAATAAATATCTCTCCCTGCTTCTATTATTTTCTTCCATGGTCCATTCTCAACATAACAGTTATCCAAGTGATTTAAACAATAAGCAAATCATGTTCCTTTCCTAATCAAGACCCCTATGGCTTTTTAGCTTAATGAAAGGAAAAGCAAACATTCTCATACTACAAAATCCTTTCTCTTCTAATTACGTAGCTGACTTCCTCCTCTTTAGCTCTTATTTAATCCCATTCTAAGCACAATTTACTCTCTTTTATCCACTTCCAACAATAATTTAAGAAATTGTATACTTCTGCTTATGTAATGGCTTTTAGTATTATTTATCACCTTTCAACTGCCAGTACTAATGTTTGTATGTCTTGACTGGATTATTGCAAATATGTTTATTTCAATATCTCGATTCTTTTGCTATTCTAATAGAATTTATATTTTACTTACCAGAATTATCTTCCTAAATTATAAATTTGACCTTGTTGTCTCACTTTTCAAAAACCACGAGCTATCCTGCATACATTTAAGAAAGATTATCAGTATTACATTTGCAATTGATCATCCTTAGCTCTGTCAGATTTGTATGGCCATTATACTGACGTCTTCATTTATGGAACACACTTTGCAGTTCCACACTCCAGTCTTTTCCTTGCTATGCTCTTGACGGAAGCCCTTTTCATCTCTCAATTTGCATCTATCTCACTTCAGCCTAAATCAATTTACCATGTAATTGATTCTTTAACTAAATTAATTTACTATGCAACTGATTCTTTAAGAAGTCTTTCTGAGTTACCTCATACATACTCCTGAAGTGCATTTATCCTTGTGTTGATGGTATTTGTGATGATCTCACTGGAAGATAGGAACCATGTTGGGTTTTTTAATCATAGTATTAAATATTACTTGGGGCTATGCTTAGCAAATAATGGCCTGTAAATAATGTATCTTGTTGTCAGCTTCCCCATTAGCAACATGCTGATAATAATATTTAGTCTATCTCCCTGGCAGCATTGTAACATTTAAATAAGAGGCGTGTGATACGCTTCCTCAATTGTTAAGTATGATAAAAATATGTCAGTGTTATTCACTGAGAAGATCTTTTTCTGAACTGAAAGAAAGTTTATTGATATTGTAAGGCTATATCTGAGCCATTAAAGTAGATTTTTCTCTCCTATTAGTGTAAAGGTATATAATATGCTTTATTTTTAATAGAAACCAAGATGTGTGTTTCTGTATATTTTTATGACAAAAGTCAATATTAAATGCCCTCTTTCCCTGATTTTGCTACCTAAAGAGTGTCATGTTTTTAATGAGATATTATGGCAAAAACAATGTGAATGGAACAGTTAACATTGTATGGAAAACAATAGTATTAAAAATGACAGTATACCCAAATTTTTACTACTTTTCCTGATTTCAATGAAAGCATCCCAAGCTAAGCTACTCTTATCATTGAGGTGCAATTATAATAGCATTTTTAAAATGTAGATCAGGTCCTATCCCTTTCTCACTGAAAAATCTTCCAGTGGCTTTCCATGCAACATCAATTTAGTGAACTAAAAATAACTAAAGCTGAAACAAATCCTATACTTGACCTAACTAAACATTATATTTACAGAGTCCCTCATAGAATTTGCCCGACAGATAAAGAACATGCCTTTTGTGGGGTTACATGTTATTTACTTTAGCCTCTACTGTGCTTTTAAATGAATGTTTGGTGTACAGTCAAAAATTAAAAGATGCACACACACAAGAAAGTAAATCTAAACCATATGTAACAGAGGAGATAGTCAATAGAAGAAATACAAAGATGATCCAGTTACTGGAATTTTCAGAGAAGAAACAATATAATTCTAATAAATATATGTTAAAAATGAAGTAGGAAAATGGAGAGCACACATGAACAAATGATGAACTTCAAAAGATAGATGACAAATATAGACAAAATCTCAAAATTAAGAAAGGACAATATCAGAAATGAATATTTTCTCAATAGACATATAAAAGACTATGTTCAGCAGAGTAAAAAGTCAGTAATCTTGAGAACATGTTACTAGAATATATCCAAACAAAAGACAAAATTAGGGTAGGGATAGTGACAAAATCTCCTATATCTTTCTCGCTTGATCTAGTAAATCACAAATAACAGAAAAAATTTAAAATTTCGTTTCTCAATAATTCACCTTGAAGAGACATGCTTCAAAAAGTTTCAGAGACAGTTCTTGCTTAAAAGTATAAAATAATGAGTGTTATATACTTAGCTTACACTCTTTCAATATGAGAATTCTACTTTCCTTTAGTTATGGAAGTCTTACATTTATTTCCATTATGTCCTTATTAAAAAATATGATATAAGATAGCCAATAATTGTGAAGCGATAGAAAAATGTGTTCTTATTATTTTGAGAAAATATATTTTATATCCCCATATCATAGACCCAATTTCCCTTTCTCAGGATAATTTTAATGATTATGTTATTTTATCCTTACTTTTTCTTGTTTTAAGTGAACAAGTTGGGTTTATTATGTGTTTTAGTGAAGGCAAATGCCTACCATGGGTAACTGTTAGGCAACTGTTTTCCAATCTAGCATTCTATTTTATTACATCTTGCTTACAAGAAAGAATTTGAAAGTGTATGATTCAGATGTGCTGTTGTTTTTAATGAAACTGTCAAATTATACCTCAATACGATAAAAACGGGTCATTACTAAAGATAAAGTGAGGAAAAGAAAAATCAAAAATAGGCATTTTGGGTAGGATTGATTTCTGTGCAACAGCTTCCAAGAGTTAAAAAGTCCCCAACAACCCCTGTGCTTTTAGCCACAGTTTTTTTCCTTAGATCTATAAAGTGTATCATCACCTCCACTATATACAAAGTAAATTGTAATAATGATTGGTAGTAAAGAGTTAATGGTGTAATAGTAGGCTTGATATATTACTCAAGAAACATCTGAACAAGGTCATCTACTTATTTTATTTCAACTGCATCTTGTTTCAGAGTCATAGAAAAAGTAATGAATTTTTTCTTCCTGCCAAGTTACTCTAAGACAAAGGTTTTTCCATAATTTATCTAAAGTTATCTGTGAATTGACAGATTAGTGAAATATTATTCCAACAAATTTTTCTCACACTTATAAAACTTAAACTGCTGATAGTGTATAAAATCTCACAGAGACTTAAATGTCATCTATAATTTCATGTCAATAGAAAATGTCAATTCTGTAGGAAAAGTCTAATATTTATAGACATTTCAAAGCTCTCATTAAAAAATAGAATCTCTAAAGAGTGAATTAAAATTGACTTTCATAATTGCATGAAAATGTAATTAAATTGTGAATATGGTGACATGAAAGAATTATAATCATCCTCCAACTACCCTAAGCCCAGTATAATTTATTTTCTTTACCTTTATAAGGAACCTAGTAAAGTCTAGAAATATACATTTCTCTATAATTACTTGTTTCACGGCCAGAAGTTCTCTTTCACAAAATAAACATCCTCTTTGAGGAATAAAATAGTTGAATGCAAAGAAAATCATGCCAATTTTTTTTTCTTTTTTTTCCAGAGGTACACCACTGAAAAATAATTTTTGATGGTTTGCTTATTTTAGTCAACCATCTTACAGTGTTCTAAAATAGCTTTTCTATTTTTCATTTTAACTCCCTTTATTTTCTTTTACATCACTTTTTTTGTATATAGTTTACCTGATTTTGTTCCAGACAATGCAATGCCTTATTGGTTAGTAACATTTAAAGTGTTTTGAACGTGTAAAAATAACCTTATAATATGTAGGCTACTGTTACTCCAGTGCCTACAGAATGTTAAACACTCTTCAGCGGTTTTACATAAATTAAATATTTTGATCCAATTAATGCTTTTCTGGTTAGTAAAGATAATCCCACATTATAGGTTAATAAAAATGAAGTTCAAACAATGTGATCACCTTGCTAAGGGCACTGCACTCTCGAGCGGAAGAATCAGAATTTGAGTCTAGTCCTATGCAACTGTAAAGTTCAGAGAAACTCCATGGTTTGAAGAAAAATTGATTTTAAAGCGATATTTTTTTCAAAGTTTATGCAAAATTTCCACTGGCTTTATTACTAGAAAGAACATTCCATCACTGTAATGCTCAGGATCTCTAAAGTGAGCACTGTTCTACCTTTGCCAAATTCTCTGGAGAGAAGACAGCAAGTGTTCTGCTTGCCACTACTGAGCTCCTTCAATTTTTACAAATTCTTAAATGATGGTACTTACTAATGACCTCACAACATGCCGAATTACTTTCTAAAACACCTTAAATATTACAAATATTTGTTGAATTGTCATCTTGTTAATTTTCTACACACTTATAAAAATCTCATTTCAAAATAAATTAAATAACACTAAATTATGAATAATAAAAAGATACCCAGCTGCAAAGTATTTCTGTAAAACATACTTTCTTAGGTGAAGTGACTCTGAAAAAGACTGCGATGGAACAGTTTATATGAAGATTATTAAAGAAGGCTCTCAATAACAATGCTCGCAAAAGAATGAGTGGAGAAGGGTTGGGAAGAAGTAGAAGGGCTTCAATGCAGCTGCAACAAGTAATCAAAGCAAAGAGTAGTTAAGAATTTGGAACAGCCCTTTAAAAAGATTCCATATTTGGTGGCTCACGCCTGTAATCCCAGCACTTTGGGAGGCCGAGGCGGGTGGATCACGAGGTCAAGAGATCGAGACCATCCTGGTCAACATGGTGAAACCCCGTCTCTACTAAAAATATCAAAATTAGCTGGGCATGGTGGCACGTGCCTGTAGTCCCAGCTACTCGGGAGGCTGAGGCAGGAGAATTGCTTGAACCTGGGAGGCGGAGGTTGCGGTGAGCCGAGATCGCGCCATTGCACTCCAGCCTGGGTAACAAGAGCGAAACTCCGTCTCAAAAAAAAAAAAAAAAAAAAGATTCCATATTGACTCATGTGGTCTAGGCTTTTCTACTTCCACACTGACCTATCATCTGTTTTGGACTATATCTTAGGAAAGAAGATACTTTGCTGAGGCAATTTTCTTTGACAGAGGTCAATTGATGTGAACAAGCATTATCCAAAACTCCAGGAAGCTAGGAAAATCAGCTCCTCATTAGTGAAGAGATCTGTTTGGTGTAAAACAGTAATCATTGCATATATCATTAAAGATATGAAAGTGTCAATCCCCAAGTATCCATTAGAAATAAAAAGACAGGGAAAGATCATTCGACTTCACAAATTTGAAACCTGTATGAAAAGGATTGGAAAAAGGGTATGAACAGATATATGAAATTTAATTGTATCAAAATGTGCCTATTCATAGCCTGCAGACAGGGAGTCTGTAACATGAAAAGAAGAGGCTTTGGAAGTTCCGTTTACGAAAACATCTTTCATGACAGATTTGTGCTATATTATGAAAAAGAATAACATCATTTTTGTCACATGGGGATGTGGCTAGTGTTTTTGTTGGTTTCTCTTACTATTCATAGTGTATCGTTTCCTAATGAAATGTAAATAACATCAAGTCTGGATTATTCACAGGAACTTATAATTCATTCTTGAGTAATCAGAAGATAAAGAACATTGTCATAGGTTATTTATGAAGCTTACGGTATATAAAATTATAACTCATTCATATATATTTTAACACAGATTTGTAGTGTATCATACAGAGATTTGAAAAAGTGTAGAAAATTTTTTAATGGGAAATGTTACACTCAAATATAAAATGAACTTAATTTACATGGAAAAATATATTTCTCTGCATAATTAAGTTAAATTATCTTTTATCCAGTTTCTCAAACATATTTCCTTACTTTAACATTTTGACCTAACAAATAAAGTAGATGAACATTCTAGAAATAAAAAATTGATATTATTCTCTTATTTATTGGGAAATACAAAACATAGCTAAACCAAGTGACATCTTTTACAAACTAAAAGGACTATTTTTTACCAGGAATGTATATTGTTGATTAACCCATCTACCTAAATTCTAATTTGTATGTTAATGAAACTATGGATGAATAATTTTTCTAAAAACAATCCAAGAAAGCATGCTTCTTTAACATCCTGTAATTAAAAAATAATTCACCAAATACATTTTTCTTTTTCACTATAGGACACAACAATTTTAGAATTTGACTGAACTATTTAATGCATTAAAACAATTTTTAAGAAATAAGATGACTAATAATTTAATTATATTTTTTAAGTTTGCCAATGAAAAAATAATAAGTCCATTACATTTCTGTAAAGCAGCATTCTCTACTGGGAGGTTTTAACTAAGAATCCTTCCTTTCTAAGTGCATATATGAATCTTCTCTAAATAAGCCAATTTTAAGAAAATAAAAGGGTAATATTATTTTACATCCCAGTTTTGCAAAAACTAGTTAAAATATGTAAACATTAAATATGTATGGTTTTCAATCTGTAGAAATTGTTTTGAATTTTACGCCAGATTATAGAAAAGTAAATTATATATAATTTATTATAATACATTCTTATTTATTTATAAACTATTCTAATTATATTCATTCATTTTTATTTTCTTTTTTCTATGAAATATGAAACCACCACATTTTATTACTTTCATTCTGTATCACTTTTAAATGATTGATTTAAGAAAAGGTATCAATAATCAGAGTTATTTTCTATCACATCTGATTCTAAAGTGTTCTATATTATGCATTAAAAAATGACATCAGTTAGTAAAAAAGGAAATTTACCATCACTAACATTTAGGGGATTTATGATTTTCCTTAATATGAATGTCATATTAGGGTTTTTTAATATAGAATCGACATTTGTTACAACAGATACATACTAATTGTTATTGATCTCTCAATTGCCATGCTTATAATGTCCTCATGTAATTAAGTGTAAGTAACTCTTGGCCAACTATAGGCATGCTCATTATTAAGACTCATTCATGAATGCTGACCTCTAAGAAACTTTCTCTAAATATCCATAACAGCTCAAATTCAGTTAAACTTTCTCTGCAGCACTTCATGACTTCAAATTTTTACCAAAATACCCCTTATTAACTCCATTCTATATTTTTATATTTAACTACATAATTTGCAATGAATAATTTGCTATTACTTATATTTTTTATAAAGCTTCTAGGTATTGTTTCCATGTCATATATGTTAGTCTTTTATTTGCCCTGATGGATGGTCACTTTAGATTAGGGTTTATAACTCTAACTAAACATTTTTTAAGTAAATGTTGACCTGCTAAGCAATCGTATATTAGAAGCCAGCCATAAAAAAATTATCAAAGTGAAACAAATGTATGTATCCAAAAATTTGAACTAGCAATGCATAAAATTCAAGGCAAAAAAGAATCAAGTTTCTGAAATTGTTTAATGATGGAAAAGAAAGAATTCTTAGGAGAAAGGAGGGAGAATAATACTACTTTATTCTAAAATAAAATTTACTTTCTTTTCTTTCTGTTTTGCAATGATTGATAAATTAATCATACATTAATTTGTTCAAAAACATTTTATTTTTTCAGAGACAGAATCTCACTCTGTCACCCAGGCTGCGGTACCATGGCACCTACCTAGCTCACTGCAGCTATGAACTCCTGGGCCCAAGTGATCATCCAGCTTCAGCCTCCCAAGTAGCTGAGAATACAGACACGTGCCACCAAATGCAGCTATTTTTTTTTTTTTAACCTTTTGGTAGAGACAGATACTCAGTATGTCAGCCAGGATGGTCTCAAACTCATGGCATCAAGTGCTCCTCGCACTTCACCCACCCAAAATGCTGAGATTATAGGAGTGAGCCACTGTTCCCAGTGTAAAAATAATTGATTGTATAATTTCGAGGCCCTCTAATGGCTTTTCAAATTAAATATGAGAGCAGATGAATTTTATCCTTTAAAAACTCAGCTGTGCAATGATTTAAAATTTTTAAATCACCTGCCATGTTGAAGTACTTACTGAACTTCAAACACCTTGCATTGAATTATATAACATCAGAGTTTCACAGAGTTGTACAAAGTCGTATGGTTTTAAAATATTTGGGATGGAAATAAAGTGCAAACTGTTCTCCCACTTGCTACTTCATATCCTTAGAGAATTCTACTTTAAAGGTCATTGCTGATTTTGACATCTGAAATGCATTGTATATACGACCAATTTACATTATATTAAATTTGATTTACTAGCATTTAGGTATTATGAAAGTATCATATACATAAATATTTAAAAAATTAAAGATAAAAAGTAAAGCATTAATTTAAACAGTCTTCTAAGTAGTACTATATTTTATAGCTTAATTTATTTAAAAAACTATATACTGTTCACTCAATAATAAAATTTTTGGCCTAGGAGCAGCCTACTTTTTCCAGTTTTGGATCTGAAATGATTTGGAAGCTGTTATAAGTGATATTGCTTTGTAAACTCATTTTAGTTCAAAGCTAAATTTTATTGATAGGTTTCTTATGTAGAAGTTAGACCTAAAGTATCAGGGGAAAATTGTACAAAATATTTCCCCTTGTACATTTGAGTAACGCAACTGTTAATCCTGCATGTGTCCAACATTAGCAGTAATATAATAAGAGTTCACATCCTGGTTGTCTCTTCTCCAATAATAAGTGAGAAATATAAACAACTGAGAAACAGACCACAGATGCTTAAGGTAAGCCACAAAAAATCCCAGAAAAATACACAAACAACTTTATGTTTTGAATACATGATATTTTTCAAAGGTTATCCACTCTAATATTAGTTACAGTTTTAACCAGCATAGTTACTTGATTTCTTTGAACACAATGTGCTTTCCTTTTTACATTAGAAATTGAGTAGGAGAGCATGTATTATATAAAATGCTTGAAGAGAAGCACTATTTGTTTTCAGAACACATGGACAAAAACCAAAAAGACAGAGAAAATTACCTCTACCATCTTAGAAAAAAAAGAAAATTGCTATAATATATAGATCGTAAAGTAAAAACCAAGAAACAAACAAACCATGGAAAACTCTATTCATCTCATTTGGACCAATGAGCATTAGCATGACCATAATCCCATAACTCATAGTAATGCTGGTTGGTACAAACTTGAGTTATCATTTAAAAACATGCCATGTTTACCATATTGAGGAACAAGAGCTGTCTAACTTTTCAAAAGATGTCATTAAAAAATTTCCTGTGGTAGTTTTGCAAACTTTGGCACATAAAAAGGAAACAGTCATCTATAAATATTCCTTTTGAAGAACATTTTAATTTCATTATAGTCTCAAGTAAATACTATATTTGATTCTTTCATCTGATACATAAAATGCATGTTTTCAATGCAATCGTGAAAGATAACTTCCTTTAATATCTTTTTTGAATTGTAGTCTTGTTTAAATTTTGAGAATTACACTAAAAAGTTAATATACCCGTATAATCAACTTACTACAGTTTTCTGTAACAGTAGTAATAGCAATGTCTGGAAAATCCACATAATGTGAGATAGAAACGTGAATCTTCAGCTTTCTCTTAAATAATGCCCATAAACATGAACTGGAAATGAACTCCTTACTATGGCCATTGAGCAGAAATAATGTCCTTCATTACTTCTCGAAACTCATATGTAATATTAAAGTGTATTGAAAGTAGATACCCACACATTTGTGTGATTTCTCTTGACTTAATAAATGAATGTGTATGCACACGAATGTTCATTGCAGCACAGTTTACAATAGCAAAGACCTGGAACCAACCCAAATGCCCATCGATGATAGACTGGACAGCGAAAATGTGGCACATATACACCATGGAATATTATGCAGCCATCAAAAACGATGAGTTTGCATCCTTTGTAGGGACATGGATGAACCTGGAAGCCATCATTCTCAGCAAACT
>PVKV010024356.1:0-31564 GCA_004027835.1 Alouatta palliata | reverse complement strand
AAAAAAAAAAAAAAAAAAAAAAAAAAAAAAAAAGAAAGATCTCAAATTAACAACCTAATATCACAACTAAAATAACTACAGAAACCAGAGCAAAGCAACTCCACAGCTAGCAGAAGACAAGACATGACCATAATCAGAGCTGAACTGAAGGAGACTGAGAGACAGAAAATCATTAAAAAGATCAACAAAGCCAGGAACTAAATTTTTGAAAAAAAAAAAAAAATAGGTTGCTAGCTAGATTAATAAAAAAGTGATGGAAGATCCAAATAAACATAATTAAAAACTACCAAAGGGATGTCACCACTGGCCCTAGAGAAATACCAATCTCCATCAGATACTGGTTTGGACACCTCTATGAACACAAACTAGAAAACCTAGAAATAATGGGTGAATTCCAGAAAACATACACTCTCCCAACAATAAACTAAGAAGAATTTGAATTCATGAACAGACCAATTATAAGCAACAAGATTGAATCACTAATAAGATAGCCTATGAACCTAATAAAGCCCAGGACCAGATGGATTCACAGCCAATTCTACAATGTAGGTATATGATGTAAATGTATGATGAAGAGCTGGCACAATTCCTACCAAAACTATTCCAAAAAATTGAGTGGGAGAGACTCCTCCCCAACTCATTCTATGTGGCCAGCATCATCCTAATACCAAAACCTGGCATAGAGGCAACAAAAAAAAAACTTCAGACCAATATCCTTGATGAACATTGATGGAAAAATCCTAACAAAATACTGGCAAACCAAATCCAGCAGCACATCAAAAGGCTAATCAACCATGATCAAGCGGGCTTTATCCTTGGGATGCAAGGTTGTTTCAACATATGCAAATCAGTAAATGTGATTCAACACATAAATAGAACTAAAGAGAAAAACCACACTATCACCTCAATAGATGAAGAAAAGGCTTTCGATAAAATTCAACATTTCTTTACGTTAAAAACTCTTTGCAAACTAGGCACTGAAGAAACAAACCTCAAAATAATAAGAACCATCTATGACAAACCCATAGCCAGTACCATATTGAATGGTCAAAATCTGGAAGCGTTCTCCTTGAAAACTGGCACAAGACAAGAATGCCTTTACTCATCATTCTTATTCAACATAGTATTATAAGTTCTTTCAAGAGCAATCAGGCAGGATAAAGAAATGAAGGGCATCCGGAAATGAAGGGCATCCAGATAGAACGAGAGGAAGCCAAACTATCCTAATTTAGAGATGACATGATTCTATATCTTGAAAATCCCATAGTCTCAGCCCCAAAGTTCCTTAAGCTGATAAACAACTTCGGCAAAGTTTCAGGATACACAATGTACTGAAATTACTAGCATTTTCATACACTAACAATAGCCAAACTCAGAGTGAAATCAAGAATTAAATCCCATTCACAATTGCCATAAAAATGAATAAAATACCTAAAAATACAGCCAACAATTGATGTGAAAGATCTCCACAGTGAGGATTATAAAACACTGCTCAAAGATATCAGGGGTTACAAAACCATGGAAAAACTTTCAATGCTTATGGATAGGAAGAATGAATATTGTTAAAAGGACCATACTGTCCAAAGCAATTTACAGATTCTATTCTATTCCTTAAAATAAATTCATAAAACTACAAAAAAAATTTAAATTCATATGGAAACACAAAAGAGCTCCAATAGCCAGGGTAATCTTAAGCAAAAGAAACAAAGCTGGAAGTATCATGTTAACTGACTTCAAATTATACCCCAGGGCTACAGTAACCAAAACATCAAGCTACTGACACGAAAATAGACACAGAGACCAAAGAAACAGAATGGAGACACAGAAATAATGCTGCAAACCTACATACATCTGATCTTCCTCAAAGCAGACAAAACAAGCAATGAGGAAGTAACACACTATTCAACAAATGGTGCTGAGATAACTGGTCAGCCATAAGCAAATGATTTAAACTGGACCCTTTACTTACATGTACAAATATCAACTCAAGATGGGTTAAAGACTTAAAGAAAAACTCCAAACCATAAGAACCCTGGAAGACAACCTAGGCAATACCTTTCTGGACTTAGAAACTGGCAAAGATGTCATAATGAAGATGCCAATAGCAATTGCAGCAAAGACAAATATTGCCATACGGGCCCCTAATATACTAAAGAGCTTCTTCACAGCAAAAGACGCTCTCAATAAACCAACAACCTACAAAAAGCGAGAAAATAATTGCAAACTATGCATCTGGCAAAAGTCCAATATCCAGCATCTATAAGAAACTTAAAAATTTACAAGAAAAAAAATCAAACAACCTCATTAAAAATGGGCAAAGGACATGAACAGATACTTTTCAAAAGAAGACATAGGTGCAGCCAACAAGCATATGGAAAAAAGCTCAATATCACAGATCATTAGATACATGCAAATAAAAAACACAATGAGATACCACCTCACACCAATCAGAATGGATATTAGTAAAAGCCAAAAATTAACAGAATTTTGTGAGATAGTGAAGAAAAGCAAATGCTTATACACTGTTGGTGAGAATGTAAATTAGTTCAACCATTGTGGAAAGCAATGTGGCACTTCCTGAAAGAGCTAAAAACAGAACTATCATTCAACCCAGCTATCCCATTGCTGGATGTATACCTGAAGGAATATGAATTATTCTACCATAAAGACACATGCACGTGAATGTTCACTGCAGAACTATCTACAATAGTAAACACATAGAATCAACCTAAATTCTCATCAATGGATGCGTGGACAAAGAAAATGTGCTACATATACATCCTGGTATACAATGCAGCCATAAAAATGAACAAGATCATGTCCTTTTCAGGAACATGGATAGAGCTGGAGGCCATTATCCTCAGCAAAGTAATGGAGGAACAGAAAACCAAAACTACATGTTCTCACTTATAAGTGGGAGCTAAAGGATGAGAACATATGGATACAAAGAGGGGCACAACAGACACGGGGGAATACTTGAACTTAGAGGGTGGGAGGAGGAAAAGGATCAGAAAAAATGACTATGGGGTACTAGTCTCAGTACTTGGGTATTGAAATAATCGATACAACAAACTCTCATGCCACAAGTTTGCCTATATAACAAACATGCACATGTACCCCTGAACCTAATATGAAAGTTTTTTTTAAAAATGTGTCCT
The DNA here is from genome assembly GCA_004027835.1 of Alouatta palliata. Taxonomy (NCBI): domain Eukaryota; kingdom Metazoa; phylum Chordata; class Mammalia; order Primates; family Atelidae; genus Alouatta; species Alouatta palliata. Next base: position 28,406 of record PVKV010024356.1, on the reverse strand, counting down.
TTTTAACTATAAGCTTTTTGTAATCCTTGTGGTAACCACAAAGCAAGGAGGCAACAGAGGAAGAAAAGAATGAAGTGTCTACAAATCAATCAGAAAACAATTAACAAATGACAATAGTGAGTCCTTACATGTCGATAATTACATTGAATGTAAATGGAGTTAAATTCTCCAGTCAAAAGACATAGAGTGACTGAATAGTTAGAAAATAGTGCACAATCACACCCTGCCTACAAGAGACTCACTGCTGTAAGGACACACACAGAGTAAAAGTGAAGGGATGGAAAAAGATATTCACATACATGGAAAACGGAACAAAAAAACCAGCCATACTTATATAGAAAAAAATTGTTTTAAGTCAAAACTCCCTCCAGAGAGAGAGAAGGTCATTCATGATAAAGGGGTAAATTCATCAAGGGGCTATACCACCTGTAAATGTATAGGCACCAACATTGGAGCACCTAAATACATAAAACAAATATCAATAGATATGAAGAGAGAGAGAGACAGTAATACAGTATCAGTAGGGGTGTTCAATACCCACTTTCAGCAATGGAAAAATCTTCAATAAAGAAAATAAATGTAAAGCATCAGACACATGTTACACCTTAGACCAAATGGACCTAGCAGATATATACAATGCAGTACACCCAATAGCAGCAGAATACACATTATCCTCAAGCACACAGAGACTAGCTTCAGAACAGGTAAAATGTTAGGCCATGAAAAGTCTTAGCCTATTTAAGAAGATCGAAATAATATCAAACATCTTTTCTGACAATAGCATGAAAATAGAAATAAATAACAAGCGGAATTTTAGAAAATTTACAAACACATGGAAATTACACAACATGCACCTGAACCACCAATGGAGAAATGGAGAAATTATAAATCAAATTTTAAAACTTCTGGGGATAAACTTAACCTCTGCCACTTAATAGTTTTGAGACATTAGGAATTAATGTAATCTGAGTTCACCGTCATAATCTCTAAAATGGGTATAAAAATGGCACCTTTTTATGTTGCAGTGAGGTAGAAATGAGGTAATTTATATACATGACTTAAGCTGGTGCCTTATACATGGCAAGGTCCCATAACTGTAAGCTATTTTCATTAGTGAAAGCAAGTCATGATACTGTAAAAGACTTTAACTAGTACCTGTATTTTTTTCTGGTATAAGGAGCTGACATTTTTTTTTTTTAGGTTACCTTTACCAACAGATTTCTTGCGGATTTATAGCCACAGTAGAAATAACTTATTTCTAGTTTTGAGAACATGTCTTTAAACCAGCCCAAACGTACTTCCAAGTGCATTCTTTGTCTCAGAGTAGAAATATCATAAAATAAGTAAGCCAATGAGTAGTCTCTTTATTTGGTAAAATTTCATCTATTTCATTGTGTTGACTTATTGTTCAAAATCTCCCTCTCCCTTAGATAACATCCTTCATTATCAGGAATAGATAGTTCCTTCATACATTATTTCCACATTATGAATTACTCAGATAATTGTCATTACGATGATGCTTTAGATTTGCTTAGAGTCCACTGTTTTAAGAGCAGTTGGCCAACATTCGTCCTCAAACCTTGTAAAAATTATTTCATTACTGTTTGTGAAAGGTTATTGAATGATTATGTAACATTACCTCTTTGATAAAGATGAAGTGGAAAATTATAAAAGAAGACACTTCATAGATTCACTCTTGATTTAACTGGTCGTTAAAATAACCCAGTATTGGACTTGTGTTTTACTCTTAAAAAATTGGCAAACTGCTAATACATCTCACGTAACTGGGCCAAGTCCATGTCTCATTTCACTTTGACTCCGCAGTACCAACTCATTTATTAAGAACAAATGCTTGTTAAATTGGGGTTAAACAGCCAAACAGCAGACAAATAAAATTTGTGGTTAGTGAGAGAGGCCTGACTGAAACACTGCTCTTGCGAAGAAGCATTTTTAATGACCTTGCTATTTTCAGGCATAAAATAATCATTTATAAAAATGATTATGTATTTTCTATATCAAGAAAATAGTAGTTCGGTGTTATGTTAACGGCTGCCTGGGAATAAGTATATTATCAAATTCATTGTAATTATAAGAATATAAGTATACCTGAAAGTAGCTATGAGGAGACATTTAAATTAAAGCAGCTGCAAGAGTTCATGGTTAGATGTCACTTCATGCCCAATGTTGTTTGGGAAGAAGGCAGTTTCAATTTATAGAATTACATCATGTATTTTAGGGCTGAAGAGAAGCTTAACATGTCCTTTACTGAATCTAGAGAGGAATGCACTGCAACAGGATGTCCATGCAAAATTGAATAGTGACATAGAAAATGCTGATAATATCTACTGGAGGAAAGAGGTGGAAATGTAAGATGGTGCATATTACTTATGTATTTATTTAACCTCCAGGGCCTTATTATTAAAATGCCATGTGGCATATGTGCCTTATTTTTTTCCTCATAATTTGATAACTGCATTTCTAGGAATTTCAGCACACTTTGGTGAAAGAAGGAGCAGCTATATGTTTCCCAAAAAAATAAAATAAAATAAATTGAAATGCAGGCACTAACTGCATTTGACCAAAGGGTGTATTACTGGCCAAATTCAGCAATGTATTCTGGAAAATCAAAAGGAACAACTTTGCTGCTGATTAGATGAATATATAGGTAGAGAAAGATGAGATTATAAGCTACATGGGAGCCCTGAACTATTTCTCAACTTTAAGTATTGGATAAATATCAGTGTCATCTTTCCCAGAAGCTATTTATATAAAAATGAAAATTAGAGGATAACAAAAAAATTACATAGTATTAGGAGTAATCCATCAGGAAACAAAATGGTTGTATGTGTTATCTACACACTGTCATGCTGAGGGCCTTGAATTCCACTTTTTGCTTTGAAATTTACTGTGCTGGAATTTTCACAGCAAAGGAAAGTTTTACATAATGACTTCTCAGTGAAAGCCATTTAGCTGCTAGGTATATGCTTCTGGAATAACACGCCATGAGATTCTTTGATGTTGCTTCCTGAATTACTTTCTTTGGAGTATTGTTCTAGTAAAATTTGGTAGAAAAACATCTCATGATTAGGAAGTTGGGGAAATGCTGAATACTTTATCTCCTTTTTGTAAATTCACAATGTATATTTTTATATTTAAGACCATAAATTCCTGGAGTAAAAAATATAAACTGAAAATAAAACAAACAAAAAATCTTGCTAACACAATTAACACAAATATTTTCTAAATATGTATCAAATATATAAATATTTCCATATGTTTATATATAAAATACTATATAATAAATTACATTATATCATAAAATTTTATAAATTATATATAACAAAAATATAATGACATAGTATAAGTTATATATGTAATAAAATATAGAAATATAAACATATAAAATATATAAATAGAAATATATCTAAAATATTGCCATGGATCCATTTTTTCACTGAACACCTATTGCTATTTTGGGCAACATGATGATAGGGAACACAGTCTGATAAACCTGGTTTAAGGCTGGGTATGTTGGTTAATGTCTGTAATGCCAGCATTTTGGGAGGCCAAGGTGAGAGGATCTCTTGAGTCTGGGAGTTTGAGACCAGCTTGAGCAACATAGGAAAACCACATCTCTACAAAACATACACAAATTAGCCAAGTGTGGTGGTGTGGGCCATTAGTCCCAGCTACTCAGGAGGCTGAGGGGGGGCTGTAGTGAACTGTGATTGTGCCACTGCACTCCAGCCTGGGCAGCAGAGTGATACCCTGTCTCAAAATAAAAGTTAGTTTAAAACTCCATAAATTACGATGGAAACACACATCCAAGTGAGAATGCTGCTATCATTCACTTCTAGTTTCATGGAGACAATTGCTTTTATTTTATCCTTTTCATTTTTTTTGTGTGTCTCCCTTTCAACAAACTCTATTAGGAATAAAGAGAGAAGTGTCATTTGCTACCCCAGAGTAGCTATTCACTCCACTATAAATAATTACAATAGAGTCTGATACAGGTGAATTGATAATAAGACATATTAGCTAAGTTGCTCTTGGTAGCAAGCAAAGAAAACCAAATCAAAGTTAGATACGTGAAACCTAAGCACAGAAATAAACCAGGCTCAGAAAAGATCTAGAAAGTAGCTATATCATATTCAATAACACGATCACAAAATTGCTTTGAACAAAGGCTGTCTTCCTAAGCAAAAATTCAGAATCTTGTCTGGAGGTTCAAAATGAAGTCCGCTGCTTGTAGACTGAATGCATACATTTAAATAAATAAATATGAAATATATATAAACAAAATGTAAATCTATGCATATATAAGTATACTAGAATATTGTTCCTTCAACATTGATTTGTTCAACGTTGTTTCATTATAACGTTGATGAGGAAAAAAAAAAATCAATTTCCAGAGGGGCCACTGTCTGTGTGGAATTTGCACATTTTCCGCATGCCTGTATGGATTTTCTCCGTGTACTCCCACTTCCTCCCACATCCTGAAGTTGTGCACATTAGGTGCATTGGTGTGTCTACATTGTCCCAGTGTGAGTAAGTGAGTGTGTGAGAGAGACCTGCAATGGAATGACATGCTGGCCAGGGCTGCTTCCTGCCTTGCTCCCAGAGCTTCTGAGGTATGCACCAGCCACTCTGCACCCTGAATTGGAATACCTGGATAAATAACTGTCTTACTTGTATCTATTAGTCTCCTAAATGTTTGTATAGCTCACAATTCCATGTTTAATACTAGAAATAATTTGGTCTTTCTTTACAAGTTTGGTGATGTTTTGTGATGGGAAATATGCCATAGAACTTAACTCTTGTTTATAACAATTAGCTTAGGGTAAAATTGGTTTTCTTACAAGTTCTTCCGTATAAAGTCGCAGTTTCCAAAAACTTATCAACAACATTAACTGAGGACTTACTATAATATATATGTATATATTATTACTTTATTGGAAGAAACAGTACAGATGCCCAGCACTGGTGGCTATAAGGATTTACTACAAGTCTATGGAGAAGCCAGCCCATTCTAATGATGTCACTGTCACTCAGGGTGAGTTTGTCAGAGAGGTACTCTGTCATGCCATCTTCCAGGGACCCTATCTTGCTTTCCAGAATTAACAAACGTTAACAGTTTCATATTTAAAAAAACAAAATTTGCATGTAAAGTTGAAGACCCCTTTGCTTATTTTAATCCCTGCCCAATCTCATTCTATTCATGTCTTCCCCAGAGACAACCACTATGATGAATTTGAGACTACTTTTTATGCTTTGTGATGCCCAAACACCCCCAGACACCAAGGTCCAAGACTGTCCATCACACCCCACTCCACCCCATACATTCAGGTAGCTTATAAAGGGAAGACTAATGTGTTATTAGTACATATTTTATAGATTATCAGCTTATTAGCAACTAATATATTTATTGGTCTTATACATATAGGACCAATAAAATATATAAAGACAGACATATATTTTCTATATAAAATATAATTATAATATATAATACATAATTATATACATATATAATTACATAATATATAAAATTACATTCCATATATTCTATGTATTATAACAGAATACACACACACACACACACACATGCATACACACACACACTTTTGGGAAACAACATGAACTTGGGCTCATGAGATAAAAGTCAATGTCTGTTGCAATCATTCAGCATTTATCACAAAGACTAACACACTAATATACTATTTCCTCAAGAAAATGATCACTGATCACTATTCTAACTGGCGTGACATGGTATCTCAATGTGGTTTTAATTTGATACAGCAAACCACCATGTCGTGTGTATACCTATATAACAATCCTGCACGATCTGCACATGTACCCCAGAACTTAAAGTATGATAAAAAAAATGATTACTGAATTCATGGTTTGGTCATGTCATTCTAATTCAGCATCCTCTGTTTGTATTCGATAATCCCATAGATCTTTTCTTGTGGGTAAATACCTGTTTATCCACGTGTTACATCTAAATGAACAATTACTCTAAGCATTTTCAGGATTATCTTGATCTCTTTACAGTTCAATACAGCCATACCAATTCAGTGTTCATATTTAGATGTGTGTTTTCAATCATTTTAATGAGATTGCTGCTAAAGATGACATTTCTTAGTGTAAAAATGAAGTTGTGTCATGTTCACACTTAAAGTCTTGTTGACTTAGTTTATTAGCTGCAAAGTGATGATTAGGAAATGAAAAATAAATTACCAGAAAGAAGCTTCAGCACCTTCAGCTGTTGAAGTTCTTGAGATTATGGTAATTCATGGAAAAAAAAAATCAAACTTCATCAGAATAAATTATCACCTTACTTTTCACAACTTCATAAAAAAGAACTTGAATGGCCAATACTTAAAGGATGGTTTAAATTTTCTGAAAGAAAATATACAAAATGAATCATTATATAAAATAAGGTGTGTCAAACATTTCAGTAAGAAAGCGTGCTTAAGAATGAAGATAATCCGAGCATATCAGGGTATATAGGCATGGCACATTCAAAAGAAAACTTGCACCACAGCAACTAGATCTATTCTCAGTAAGAAGTGATTGTGTTTAAGACAAAAAGCATAATGTGAAATACAGCTGAAATTTCTTAATTTTTAGTTTTACTGCTTTATTTGTAACATTTGTTAATTGTTCATTTTATAGGTATAAGAGCATACCTTTAAGCATACACTGTTTTTTTTAATTGTACTTTAGGTTCTGGGGTACATGTGCAGGTCATGAAGGATTGTTGCTTAGGTACACACATGGCAATGAGGTTTGCTGCCTCCATCCCCCCGTCACCTACATCTGGCATTTCTCACCATGTTATCCCTCCCCAACCTTCTCAACCCCCCGCTGCCCCTCCCTTGCCCCCCAACAGACCCCAGTGTGTGAAAGCATACACATTTTTATAACTGGTTGTATGTTAGTGAATATTTAAGTAAAATTATAAGAAATTTTCATCATTGACTGTTATTGATTCTTTCTTCTTCCAAAGGAAACACTGTTTAAATACAAGTTGTAACTTCTCTGTGCCGTACAGTGATGTCAGTTTTCAGCCCAAGAAGGGCTGCTTGCATAAGTAAGTTGCTTTCACTCCTAGTCATTTTACTACCAGTTGCCTGCTCCCCAAAGTTTGTCTCTTCATACTTCTTTATCGAGACTTCATTATCCTGTGGGCCCAGCAGTTATGCACATGTTATCTAAGATAATTATTTTGTCCACAGGCTCCACCCTCTGATTTTTCCATTCTCATCTAGCACATGCTGAAACTTAATTTTCTTCGAATTTTGTTACTTCTGTGGTTTTAAAACTCTTAGAAAGTCTTTAGGGCCTATAAAAGGCACAGGGCTCCAGAAAAGTAATTCTCATATATTGGTGTGTGTAATTTAAAGACCATGTAAACTGTAGATGACTGGCACCACTTCCAAAAAAATTATGATTTACTATATATGGGGAGAAAGGCCACAAGTATGCATTTTAAAGAAGCTAAAGCTGTCTCTCTTGTATGATTAATAGTGATTTGTTGATAATTCATCATAATGCAATCTATAGTTTAACATGGAAAACTTTTATTTCAGAATAATTTTAGATTTATGAAACAGTTGTAAAGATTGTACAGAGCATTTTCATGCACCTTTCACTCAGCTTCCCCTAAAATTAATATCTTACATTGTACATGCATTTAAACTAAAAAATTAACATTGATATATTACTATTAACTAAACTTCAGACTTTGTTCAGATTTGTAGATTTTTTACACTCATGTACTTTTTCGGTGCCAGGATCTAACCCAGCCTACCACATTGAATTTAGTTGTCATGTCTCTTTAATCTAAAGTCTATGACTGTTCTTACCCTTGACTTGTTTCCCATGACTTTTATGGTTTTGAGGGGTACTCGAGAATTTTGTAGAATATGCTTAGACTTAGGTTTTTTAGCTGTTTTCTCATCATTAGGCTAGGATTCTAGATAATGGAGAAGAATAATACAGAAGTGTCCTTTGCCTCACATATTATCAGAGGAGTACATTTTACCAGTGTGTACTCGTCTTTTCTCACATTGCTAATGAGAACATACCTGAGATGGGGTAATTTACAAAGGAAAGAGGTTCAATTGACTCATAGTTCCACATGGCTGGGAGACCTCAGGAAATTTACAATCGTGGTGGAAGGTAAAGGGAAAGTAAGCACCTTCTTCACAAGGTAGAAGGAGAGAGAAGAATGAAGAAGGAACTTCCAAACACTGATAAAACCATTGGATCTTGTGGGATGGCCTCAAAATCATGAGGGAAAGCAAATGAGGAGGAAAGTCACATCTAACATGGTGGCAGCAAAGAGAGAGCTTGTGTAAGGGAACTCCACTTTATAAAACCATCTGCTTTCATGAGACTTATTCACTATCATGAGAACAGCATGGGAAAGATCCACCCCCATGATTCAGTTACCTCCCACTGGGTCCCTCCTATGACATGTGGGAATTATGGCAGCTACAATTCAAGATGAGATTTGGTTGAGGACACAGCTAAACCATATCACAGCTTGACTTCTCACTGATGATACTGAAATGGATCATTTGGTTAAGGAGAGATCTGGCAGGTTTCTCCACTAAAATGTTAGTATTATGTCCTTTCCATATTCTAATTTTTAGAATCCAGCCCACACTCTGGGGAAGTCATTTAAATTCCACCTCCTGGAAGGAGGAGTATCTATAAATATATTTTAAAAATTCTTTGTAAGAAATATTTGTACATTTCTCCTCATTTATTTATTTGTACAATTATTTATATAAGTATGGGCTCATGAAATTTTATTTTATATTGCATTATAATTTTTTTTTTGAAACAGAGTCTTGCTCTGTCACCAGGCACCAGGCTGGAATACAGTGGTGCAATCTCAGCTCACTGCAATCTTCGCCTCCTGGGTTCAAGCAATTCTCCTGCCTCAGCCTCCCGAGTAGCTGGGACTACAGGCACGTGCCACCATGTCCAGCTAATTTTTGTATTTTTTAGTAGAGATAGGGTTTCACCATGTTGGCCAGGATGGTCTTGATCTCTTGACCTCGTGATCCGCCCACCTTGGCCACCTAAAGTACTGGGATTACAGGCGTGAGCCACCGCGCCTGGCCTGCATTATAATTTTTAAAATTTAATTAATTTTGTTGTATAAATTGTTTTAACTTTGGCCATTGAGTGCTCTTTCAGTCTGGCTACTGTAACCTTCTGATCCGTTATATTCTTTTATTTTTTGAGCACTTCCTTATTTCTGGCATTACATAATACTCCAGGCTCATCTTATATTTTTACTACCCCAGGCCTAGAATTACTTATTTCTCCAAGGATGTCTGTTTTTTGTTTTGCTTTTGTTGTTTTGTAGAATGGTATTTAGAAACAAAGATCTGGGCATTCGATGTACTCATTGTTACTTGTGTGTCATTCTTTTCTATTTTCTCAGCACACAGAGCTATAAAATATAAGCATGTCTACTAACCAATATGTATACACATCTACAATTATTTTTTTAGCTATATATCTCTATACATATTAAACTACCATATATTATACATGTTTTTGTTTTATGTCCTTTGCTTTCTTATTGTTAAGTTTTTATTTTATTGTATTTTAGATTCTGGGGTACATGTGCAGATCCTGCAAGACTGTTGCATAGGTAAATTGATGGCAAGGTGGTTCGCTGCCACCATCCTCCCATCACCTATACCTGATATTTCTCCCCATGTTATCCCTCCCCCACCCTCCCTCCCACTATCTCTCCCACAGCCCCCCCAATGGACCCCAATGTGTGATGCTCCCCTCTTTGTGTCCAAGTGTTCTCATTCTTCAACAACTGCCCATGAGTGAGAACATGTGGTGTTTGGTTTTCTGTTCCTGTGTCAGTTTGCTGAGAATGATGGTTTCCAGGTTCATCCATGTCCCTACAAAGGATACAAACTCATCATTTTTATGGCTGCATAGTATTCCATGGTGTATATATAGTACATTTTCTTTATCCAATCTATCACTGATGGGAATGTGAGTTGGTTCCAGGTCTTTGGTATTGTAAATAGTACCACAATGAACATATGTGTGCATGTGTCTTTATAATAGAATGATTTATAGTCCTTTGGGTATATACCCAGTAATGGGATTGCTGGGTCAAATAGTATTTCTATTTCTAGATCCTTGAGGAATCGCCTCACTGTCTTCCACAATGGTTGAACTAATTTACACTCCCACCAACAGTGTAAAAGCGTTTCTATTTCTCCACATCCTCTCCAGCATCTGTTGTCTCCAGATTTTTTAATGATTGCCATTCTAATTGGTGAGAGATGGTATCTTGATCTGGTTTTGATTTGCGTTTCTCTAATGACCAGTGATGATGAGCATTTTTTCATATGTTTGTTGGCCTCATATATGTCTTCTTTTGAAGTGTCTGTTCATATCCTTCACCCACTTTTGGACAGTTTTGTTTGCTTTTTTCTTGTAAATCTGCTTTAGTTCCTGTAGATTCTGGATATTAGCCCTTTGTCTGATGAGTAGATTGCAAAATTTTTTCCCCATTCTGTTGGTTGCCGGTTCACTCCCATGATAGTTTCTTTTGCTGTACAGAAACTCTTAAGTTTGATTAGACCCCGTTTGTCTATTTTGGCTTTCGTTGCCATTGCTTTTGGTATTTTAGTCGTGAAGTCCTTGCCTATGCCTATGTCCTGAATGGTTTTGCCTAGGTTTTCTTCTGGGGTTTTTATGGTGTTAGGTCTTATGTTTAAGTCTTTAATCCATCTGGAGCTAATTTTAGTGTAAGGTGTCAGGAAGGGGTCCAGTTTCTACTTTCTGCACATGGCCAGCCAATTTTCCTGACACCATTTATTAAACAGGGGATCCTTTCCCCATTGCTTGTTTTTGTCAGGTATGTCAAAGATCAGATGGTTGTAGATGTATGGTGTTGCTCCGGATGCCTCTGTTCTGTTTCATTAGTCTATGTCTTTGTTTTGGTAACAGTACCATGCTGTTTTGATTACTATTGCCTTGTAGTATAGCTTGAAGTCTGGCAGTGTGATGCCACCAGCTTTGTTCTTTTTGCTTAGGATTGTCTTCGCCGTGTGGGCTCTTTTTTGGTTCCATATGAAGTTTAAAGTGTTTTTTTCCAGTTTTGTGAAGATGGTCATTGGTAGTTTGACGGGGAAAGTGTTAAATCTATAAATTACTTTGGGCAGTTTGGCCATTTTCACAATATTGATTCTTCCTAACGATGAGCATGGGATGTTTTTCAATCTGTTTGTGTTTTCTCTTATTTCCTTGAACAGTGGTTTGTAGTTCTCCTTGAAGAGGTCCGTTACCTCCTTTGTTAGTTGTATTCCTAGGTATTTTGTTCTTCTTGTAGCAATTGTGAATGGGAGTTCACCCTTGATTTGGCTCTCGGTTTGTCTGTTATTGGTGTATAGGAATGCTTGTGATTTTTGCACACTGATTTTGTATCCTGAGACTTTGCTGAAGTTTCTTATCAGCTTAAGGAGAGTTTGGGCTGAGACAATGGGGTCTTCTAAATATACAGTCATGTCATCTGCAAATAGATACAATTTGACTTCCTCTTTTCCTAATTGAATATCCTTTATTTCTTTTTCTTCCTTTATGGCTCGGGCTAAAAATTCCAATACTATATTGAATAAGAGTGGAGAGGGAGGGCATCCTTGTCTTGTGCCAGATTTCAAAAAGAATGCTTCCAGTTTTTGCCCATTCAGTATGATATTGGCAGTGGGTTTGTCGTAAATAACTTTTATTATTTTGTGATATGTTCCTTTGATACCTAGTTTATTGAGAGTTTTTACCATAAAGGGATGTTGAATTTTGTTGAAGGCCTTCTCTGCATCTATTGAGATAATCATGTGGTTTTTGTCTTTGGTTCTGTTTATGTGGTGGATTACGTTTATGGACTCGCATATGTTGAACCAGCCTTGCATCCCTGGGATGAAGCCTAATTGATCATGATGGATAAGCTTTTTGATGTGCTGTTGCAATCAGTTTGCCAGTGTTTTATTGAAGATTTTTGCATCTATGTTCATCATGAAGATTGGCCTGAAGTTTTCCTTTTCAGTTGAGTCTCTGCCGGGTTTTGGTATCAGGATGATGTTGGTCTCATAAAATGAGTTGGGAAAGATTCCCTCTTTTTGTATTGTTTGGAATAGTTTCAGAAGGATTGGTACCAGCTCCTCTTTGTACGTCTGGTAGAATTCGGCTGTGAACCCATCTCAACCTGGACTTTTTTTGGTTGGTAGGCTGTTAATTGCTGCCTCAACTTCAGCCCTTGTTATTGGTCTATTCAGGGTTTAAACTTCTTCCTGCTTTAGTTTTGGGAGGGTGCAAGTGTCCTTGAATTTATCTATTTCTTCCAGATTTATTGGTTTATGTGCATAGAGTTGTTTGTAGTAATCTCTGATGATAGTTTGTATTTCTGTGGTATCAGTGGTGATATCTTCTTTATCGTTTTTATTGTATCTATTTGATTCTTCTCTCTTTTCTTTTTTATTAATCTGGCTAGTGGTCTATTTTGTTGATCTTTTCGAAAAAGCAGCTCCTGGATTTGTTGATTTTTTGAAGGGTTTTTTGTGTCTCTATCTCCTTTATTTCTGCTCTGATCTTATTTCTTGTCTCCTGCTAGCTTTTGATTTTTTTTTTTTTTTGGTCTTTCTCCTTTAGCTGTTTCAATTTTGATGATATGGTGTCGATTTTAGATATTTCCTTGTTTCTCATGTGGGCATTTATTGCTATAAATTTCCCTCTAGACACTGCTTTAAATGTGTCCCAGAGATTCTTGTACATTGTGTCCTTGTTCTCATTGGTTTCGAAGAACATCTTTATTTCTGCCTTCATTTCATTGTTTATGCAGTCAACATTCAGAAGCCAGTTGTTCAGTTTCCATGAAGATGTGTAGTTTTGAGTTCATTTCTTAATCCTGAGATCTAATTTGATTGCACTCTGGTCTGAGAGACTGTTGTGATTTCCGTTCTTTTGCATTTGCTGAGGAGTGATTTACTTCCAATTATGTGGTCAATTTTAGAATAAGTGTGATGTGGTGCTGAGAAGAATGTATATTCTGTGACTGGGGTGGAGAGTTCTCTAGATGTCTATTAGGTCTGCTTGTTCCAGTTCTGTGTTCAAGTCCTGGATATCCTTGTTGATTTTCTGTCTTGTTGATCTGTCTAATGTTGACAGTGCAGTGTTAAAGTCTCCCACTTTCATTGTGTGGGAGTTTAAGTCTCTTTGTAGGTCATTAAGAACTTGCTTTATGTATCTGGGCGCTCCTATATTGGGTGCATTTATATTTAGGATAGTTTGCTCTTCTTGTTGTATTGATCCTTTCACCATTATGTAGTGTCCTTCTTTGTGTCTTCTGATCTTTGTTGGTTTAAAGTTGATTTTATCAGCATCTAACATTGCCACCCCTGCTTTTTTTTCTCTCCATTTGCTTGGTAGATCTTCTTCCATCCCTTTATTTTGAGTCTATGTGTGTCTTTGTGTGTGAGATGGGTCTTCTGAATACAGCACACTGATGGGATTTGACTTTTTACCCAGTTTGCCAGTCTGTGTCTTTTGATTGGGGCATTTAGGCCATTTACATTTAACATTAATATTGTTATGTGTGAATTTGATCCTTCCATTTTTGTTACTGGTTGCTTGTTTTGCCTGTTAGTCAATGCAGTTTCCTCATTGCATCATTGGTCTTTACCATTTGGTTCATTTTTGCAGTTGCTGATACTGGGTGCTTTTTTCTGTGTTTAGTGCTTCCTTCAGGAGTTCTTCTAGGACAGGTCTGGTGGCAAAAAAAAATCTCTCAGTAATTGCTTGTCCGTAAAGGATTTTATTTCTCCTTCACTTATGAAGCTTAGTTTGGCTGGATATGAGATTCTGTGTTGAAAGTTCTTTTCTTTAAGGTTGTTGAATATTAGCCCTCACTCTCTTCTGGCTTGCAGGGTTTCTGGTGAGAGATCTGCTGTGAGTCTGATGGGCTTTCCTTTGTGTGTGACCCGACCTTTCTCTCTGGCTGCCCTTAGTATTTTTTCCTTCGTTTCAACCCTGGTGAATCTGACAATTATGTGCCTTGGAGTTGCTCTTCTTGAGGAATATCTCTGTGGTCTTCTTTGTATTTCCTGTATTTGAATGTTGGTCTGCTTTGCTAGGGTGGGGAAGTTCTCCTGGATAACATTTTGAAGAATGTTTGCCAGCTTGGATTCATTTTCCCCGTCCTCTTCAGGTACACTGATCAAGCATAGATTAGGTCTTTTCACATAATCCCATATTTTTTGGAGGCTTTGTTCATTTCTTTTCACTCTTTTTTCTCTTTTCTTGCCTTCACTTTTTATTTCATTGAGTTAATCTTCGATCTCTGATATCCTTTCTTCTGCTTGATCAATTTGGCTATTGAAATCTGTGTATGCTTCACGAAGTTCTCGTGTTGTGTTTTTCAGCTCCATCAAGTTGTTTATGTTCTTCTCTAGGCTGGTTATTCTAGTTAGCATTTCATCTAATATTTTTTCAAGGTTCTTAGTTTCTTTGCATTGTGTTAAAACATGTTATTTTAGCTCAGAGAAGTTTGTTATTACCCAGCTTCTGAATACTGCTTCTGTCAGCTCCTCAAAATCTTGTTCTGACCTGTTTTGTTGCCATGCTGGTGAGTGGTTGTGATCTCTCTGGGGAGGAGAGGCATTCTGGACTTTGATGTTTTCATCCTTTTTGTGCTGGTTTCTTCCCATCTTCTCTGAGTGGATGTCCTTTCTGTTAAAGTCGCGATTATTTCTTCTGTATGAGGCCTTTGTTTTTTTTTAGACGAAGGAGTCAGTGTGCTGCTTGAGACAGTCTTCATTGTCTGCCTGTGGAGGCGCTGCTGGGCTGCCTTGGTCTCAGCCAGGCTGCTGTTTACTCTTCACCTGGTTTCTGTACTGGTGGGGTTAGCCCCGCCTTCCCAATAGTGGGCTCTTTCCCTCTGCGGAGTCCACTGCTCCCGGATGGAGGATGTGTTAACTGCAAAACTCCTGGGAGAGGGACTCGGGGACTCCGGTTGCTGGATCTTGTGGGGGAGGGGTCTGTCTGGTCGTATCCCCCTCCCCGCTTTCAACTCTCCCTTCTGTGGGATGGGCAGTTCCTTTTCGAAAGCTTTCTTTGTATTAGTCCAAATCTCCTCCCTGGTCTGCGCTGGCAAGGCACCGTTCTGGCCGGGGCTGCCGGCCTGGCCTATCGCCAGGGTCTTTGATTCTGGGCAGTTCTCAGCAAGGTAGCCTTTTCCTGGTCTGTGCGCTGCCAAAGTCTGGGAGGGAATTGCTGTATCTGATTCAGAGAACTGAGGAGTTGATGCCCCCCTAATCCTCCATGCCTGATACACTTTCTGGTGGGTCAGTGCCCCACCTTGCCGCAGCTGGACCCCTTTGGGCTGCTTTCGCTACCTTTTTTTGGGGTTAATCCCACTGTTCAACCAGTCCCTTTGGAACAACACCGGTACCTCACTGGGAGACGTGGATATCGCTCTGGTTCTGTCTCACTTGGTGGTAGCTGCACTCTGGAGAAGTTTCCTTTCAGCCATCTTCCCCCTCTCTCCTCTGTTGTTAAGTTTTAAGAATGATTTAAGTGTTCTGCATATGAGTCCTTTGTATAATATTCTACTTTGAAGAGTGAAAAAATGAAGTGGCTATTAAGTATAAAACTCTTTTAATGAACAGTCACATGTAAATTTGAAGACACCCAGTTGAAATTTAGGAGGTTCATTGTGGGTTTTACTCTGGGATTAATTAGAATATAGAATTCTTTTCTAACCCTCACCAATTTTAGAAAAGTGAGTACTCATATGAGCTTGCTAGTTGCAGTATTGTTAAAGAGAATTGTTGAAGCGTTGGCTCCTCAATTTAGAATACATTCCATGGAATTTTTCCAACTTAGAAAGTTAAAAATATATCCTGATGAAATTTTGTCTTACCAACTTTACATTATGAAATCTACTAAATATCTTTGCACTTTAACATAGATCCTTATGATCAACAAAGAAAATATGTGTGACATGTAAATAGATCTGTATGACTTTTGCTTCTATATTTAGACATTGAATATAGAATATTTTTATTTTCATATTGGAGTAATACTATATAAAATAGTGTTTTACTGGATGCTTATTCTGTGCCAGAGACTGTACAAAATTATTCTATATAAATTATCTTGATTTACACATAATCCATTTCTTTGATTTAATGAGAAAACCTAAGGGAATATATATTGTGTCTATTTTACAGAAGATGAAACAAAGGCAGGCGAGGCATTGACCATACCTCATTTACCAAGAGGAACTAAAATATACCTGCTAGTAATGATAGAAAACATCATTCAGCTGCACCTAGCAGGGGAAATAAGAAACATTCTTTTCAAAAATGAATAAGCATGTACAGAAAGTATTATTATGTGATGAGAAAATGATAGGGTTGAAGAATAATGCAAGTGCAATTTGTCTAGAATGAAAATTTTTATAAAAAAGCTTTTTCATAGGTATCATTGTAAGCACCATAAGAGAGATAAAAATTTAACTGATATTATTCAAAGGAAAATCAAAGATTACAATTGCACTAATTGCCTACTGCTTAAAAAGAAATGTCTTGATTTTCAAAGTCTAATGTACTGATTTTTATTACTTTGGAGCTTTCCTTTCTTTTTAAAAGACATGTTTTGCTATGACTATCTAAAATATCTCATATCATTCCTTCATTAAAAAATCATTTTGTTAAAGTATTTTATATAGAATTATAAGAATATGAATAAATTTGCATATTAGTTTTCTTTCATAGAATGGGTAATATCAATGAGTATTTCTTTCTAGGTATCTTGTTTTTCTGCTCTGAATTTTTTTAAAGTCTTAATTCTTCTTTCTTTCCTTTTTATTTGTTTATTTTTAACAGGGCCTTACTCTGTCACCCAGGCTGGAGTGCAGCGGTGCAATCTGGGCTCACTGCAACCTCCACTTCCTAGGGTCAAGCAATTTTCCCACTCCAGCCTCCCAAGTAGCTAGGACTACAGGTGCATGCCACCAGGCTTAGCTATTTTTTTTTTTTATAATTGTAGTGACAATGTCTCACTGTATTGTCCAGGATGAACTGGAAATCCTGTGCTCAAGTGATCCTCCCACCTTGGCCTCCCAAAATGCTGTGATTACAAGCATGAGCCACTGTACCAAAGTCTTAATTCTTGAGACTCTGAAATTTCATCAGCATGTATCTTCGTATGGATCCTTTTTTCATCCATTGAACTCAATACGTTACTCTAAGAACTAATTTCAGTCTTAAAATTTGGCTATTTTTTCAGCTCTGAGATTTTAAAAATTAATATATCTTTGATGGGATCTTTTTTATTTCTTACGTTCTTTGATTTTATGTGTTTTTTTGAGTTGGACTTAATCACCAAATTTTTAAATTATAATATCTTTCATCACTTTACCTTTTGCTCAATATTTGGTAAAAAATTATGGATTCTTGTACCCTTTGTTCTGATCTATTGCATTATTTAGTTAATATGCTAATGATTTAAATTCAAGAAATACTATTATAATTTTTATTCATAATAAATAAATGTAATGTTATTTCAGAATATTAATTTATATTACTTACTTAAACTAAATTTTAAATACAGATAAATTTATCTTAGTTGAATATTTTTCCAAGGATGTTTCATTTGATCTGTGAAAGTTTAGTAGCTATTACTTGAAAAAATCTGTTGTGAGGTGAAATAAGTTTAGGAAAACTTACAACTTAGGAAAAACTGTATTTCATACTAGCAATTTCTTAGATTTATTTTACTAACTACACATAATTTAGGGAACATATGAAGGCACAGAATAGTTTAAGAGATACAAGAAATTCGCTGTAGAATATCTTGCATTGGGAATATATTTTTTATAATGGAATTTTGTTAAATTTAATGTGGTATGGTTCTAGAAATTTCTGATATTTTTGTGTTAAATAAATACAAGAATTACATTCAGAATACAAGAGGAAGAGAGTATTATTTACTTATTGTCCCACAACTTTCTCTTCTTCAGAATTTCAAAATGAATTTTCTATATATTTGCATTAGTGATAGTTTGGAAACTTGACTGTCTTTTTCCTAGGTGACTGGGATGATTTAAATGAAGGGAATTGAAGGACAATCACTATTGAAAGCATTGACTGAGTTTATTTCAGCTTTCCTCCTTATGACTACCAAGGAGAAGTCCATTCAATGAGTTTCTGTCTGTATGGAGAATAATTGCTGACAGGGTCAAAAAGAACTAACTGTATTAAATTATGTTTTATAAAATTTATTATAATCAAATCATCAGTGAGCTGTATTGGATATTGCTTGTTTTCTGTCCAAATTATATAAAAGCATTTGTTTTTACCAGTAACTTTTTCCCCCAAAGAGATTGACAAATAAATCTCAGAAATATTTGAAATATTTTCAGTGTAGTGGATATTGGGTTTGCAAATGTATTTATTTTAATTAATTTAGCTCACAGGGCTAAGTGTTTGCAAGCCTCATTACATGTAAATATTTGGTGTATTTTTGTGTAGTATTGAACTACAGTTTATTAGATAATGGAATCTTATGAACTTTAGTATTTTTTAAAATTTTCTTTCTAGGACTAAATAAGATTCTTGTTCTGAATAATAAATTTTGTAAACTATTGGTAAGCTGACTTTACTTTTAAAAAAGTAAGTGAAAATAAATAATAAATGAAAAGCTTGCTGCTATCTTCTGCCATCACCATGTTGTGGAACACAAATTTCATATTCACATTAAAAAGACATATTGCTGATGTTGATCATTAACTAAGAAAATGAGCCATAGGGTAGACATTATGCTAAAAACAGTTAAATGAGACATATTCCCAACATACTTTCCTGTTGAGAACAGCCTATAACTAAAATCTTTTAAAATCCATATTGTCATATTATAAACCATTATACTGAAAAAGTTAGAGCCAATCCCTGATTTGAGAAGTAACCACATATCTACATTGTGTGACCTCATATATCTGTAAGCTACATCTTCTTTTTACATTAATTTTAGTTATAGTAGTGAATATTCTGGCAGATGGAAAGAAATTATCAATAGCTATATGATATAGGAGCAGCCTTTGGAATTGAGATAATTTATGATCAGTAATCTCAGTGTACTTCTCCTTAATTTAAGGTACATCGATACTGAATAAATACAGTAAGCATTCTTTACTCCTTACCTAGGAGGTGAAGAAAAGTGTGGAGTTCTTAATCAAATAATCTTCAGCTGAAGCCTTGAGTGTACCTATACCATCTGAACTGTGAGAACTTTCCTATAGTGATATATTCATCAGAAAAATAGTAGTAACAATGAGAGATGTTATAAGTGTTAAATTAGGTGGGCATTTAAGATGACTCTAATATTACACTTAGCTCACTGTTTGTAATCATTATGTGGTAGCTATTATTACATTTTAAAAATTAGGCTGTCTCTGAAAAAGTAGTCAATTTATTATGTAAAATCTTACCTTAGTTGTTCTATTAGTCTGTTTTCACACAGCTATGAAGAAGTATCTGAGACTGGGTAATTTATAAAGGAAAGAGATTTAACTGACTTACAATTCCACATGGCTAGGGAGGGCTCAGGAAACCTACAATCATGGCCGAGGGTGAAGGGGAAGCAAGCACCTTCTTCACAAGGCGGCAGGAGGGAGAAGAATGAAGGAAGGAACTTCCAAACACATATAAAACCACCAGATCCCCTGAAAACTCACTCACTATCATGAGAACAGCATGGGGGAAATCACCCCCATGATACAATCACCTCCCTCCCTCAACATGTGTGTATTACAATTCGAGAAGAGATTTGAGTGTGGACACAGAGCCAAACCATATCAGTTGTTAGAACTTAGATTCCTCTGCTCCAAGTCTAGAAGACAAATATAACACATTTTCTCTTCTCTTTGTGCTTTTACTTTTTTCTTCTTTTCTAGCTAGTCACTGGAATTTTATTTATATTGTTTCTGGTGAAAGTGTAGTAGGTAGCACAGTTTCAAAATATAAATAGCTTTAGGAATCAATAAATCCCCAAATTAGCCTGAGAAAGAGGGACTAGCCTTTAAAGAGTAGCTTACAAAAGCTTATAAAAGTTGCTTATGTATTCATAAGGCCTTTAGACTTTTTAAATATTATTGTCCTGAATTGATATCTAATTTTAACAGTATTTGTCTTGCATCTCTAACAATAACAAAAATGAAACCTTAGATTTTTTTCTGTGTGTTTCCATTACAGGGTTTTTTGTCTTGGAGTCTCAATAGTAAATGGTGTACTGAGTAGTAGATTTTATTATAGTTACTTTAGACCACTGGATACAGATCCACTATAAGTACATAGTGATAATCTGTATTATTAGATTGTGAAAAAATTGACTATTCACAATGTTGAACTTTCTTTTAAAAAATGAAATGAAGAAAGATTGCAGATATGCAATGTATAGTACAATTGAAGGATTTTTAGAAGATAGTTACTTCCCCCAGGCTCTGAAAAGAAAATCTGGTAGCTAAGGTATTGGTGATCTTCAAGAAGGATGTCAATAATACACAACAGGGAAAGGATAGTTTTTTCATCAAGGAAGAGGAATCTGGATATCTGCATGCAGAATAATTAAATTGGGCCTTTTCTTACACCGTACACAAAAATTACCTCAAAGTGGTTTAAGAGTTTCAGTGTAAGACCTGGAACTGTTTAACGCCTAGAAGAAAAATATTGGTGAAGAGTATCATGGCACTGGGCTTGGTAATGATTTTTTGGATATGATACCAAAAGCACAAGCAAAAAAAAAAAAAAAAAAAAAAAAAAAAAAAAAAAAAAAAAAAAAAAAAAACTTAAAAAAAAAAAAAAAAAAAAAAAAAAAAAAAAAAAAAAAAAAAAAGGCAAGTTGGACTACATCAAACTGAAATACTTCTGCATGCCAAAGTAAACAACAGAGTGAAAAGACAACTTACGAAATGGGAGAATGTATTTACAAACTGTGTATCAGAGAAAGGATTAATATCCAAAATATAGAAGGAACTCCTACAACTCCATGGGAAAAAACATTTAAAAAACTCTGATTTTAAAATGGGCAAAGGGCTTGAGCACATATTTCTCTAAACAAGACATACACATGGACAATAGGTATATGAAAAGGTGTTTAACATCATTTAACATCAGGAAAATGCCAATCAAAAACACAGAGAGATGTTACTTTACACTTGTTACAGTGGCTAGCATTTAAAAAAAGACAACAAACATAAGTGTTGATGAGGCTGTGGAAAGACTAGAAGGCTTACATACTATATGTGAAAAGGTAAAATGGGACAACTGTTGTGGAAAATATTATGGTAGTTCCTCAAAAAATTACAAACAGAATTAGCATATGATCTAGCAATTCCATTTCTAGGTAGATACCCAAAAGAATTTAAAACATAGTCTTGAAGAGATATATGCACTTTCATGTTCATTGCAGCACTATTCACAACAGCCACAATATGGAAACAACCTAAATATCCACTAACAGACTATTGGACAAAGAAAATGTTGTATGAATATACCATTGAATATTATTCAAGCTTGAAAAACGAGGAGATACTGTTGTCGGCTAAAACATGGATGAAACTTGAAGACATTGTGAAAAGTGAAATAAACCAGTTATAGAAAAACAAATACTGCATGATTTCACTTATTTAAAGTATCAAAAATAGTCAAATACACAGAAACACAGTTGAATGGTGGTTTTCAGGGGCTGCATTTTGGTGGAAATGGGGAATTACTCTTCCATGGATATAAAGATTAAAAAATTATAGAGATCTGGTATATAACATTGTGCCTATAGTTGACAATACTGTATTGTGCAATTAAATTTTGTCAGCAGGATAGATATCATGTTAAGTGTACTTATCAAAAAATTTTAAAAAGAATCGCATATAGCTGTCATCCACTCAAATGACAAAAGATTGGTGATATTATGGGCTCAGAATGCTTTTTAAACAAATATTTAAGCAGTTTGCAAGCTAGAGCCCACAAGAGACGACACCTAAATTATGAATGAGGGGACTAGTAAATAACTGTATTATTATTTTTTCTTCTGGGGCTTATGCAATTGTTCTGCTGCCTTCCTATATTTGCCTATCTGTCCTCCTACCTAAAATAATGTTTACTCTGACCCTCATGTACCAAACTTATAAATCATATAAGAATTGGAGCTTGTTCTTTTAGTATTTATTGAGAAATGAAACATGTCACTGCTGCCTTTGATGTACATATTATGTTCTCATAAGTAGCTCTTCAACTGAAATACATACATGGGGACTGGCTCCTGAAAGTCAACAGAAATGCAACTATTTTCAGTATATTAAATGACCTAACTCTTTATTTTCTCTAGCTAACAATCTGTTTTAGGTTGCATTGTGTCTCTCTGGTGCTATAGAATGGACATGTGTTTCTGTATATATTTAGATGACATTTATCCTTAATAGGGGTGATTTTAATTTTTATATTTTGATGACATGCAAGAATTGGTAAATATTCTATAACTTGTGATATTCACAGCATATGCTTATTTTCCTCCTTACTCAACTGTCAGGAAGAATTTGAAAATGATAAAGTAATAATGGTCACCTTTTAGATTACAATAGCATAAGACTGTGACTAAGTTTTTAATCCCTAGGCTACCGCATGAAAACATGTTTCCAAGTATTAGTAAGAAGCATATTTCTGATATTGTTTATCTTCTGATGTTCAATGAAATATGCTTTCTTCAGTTCCCATTGAGCTCAAAATTTATGTTACAAAGACAAATAGTTGACTTTTCCATGGTCCTTTGTGGGCAATTTCATTTCTCAGTATTTTCTGTGGAGTCTAGTCTTATTTGACTTAATATACAACTGAATGGACAAGTAAAAAATGTTTATTGGTAGAATAATCCAATTCAATTCAGTAGTTCCTTCATCACATACATTGGATCTAAACATTATAATTAAAGAAATTAATCAAGTTTTTCCTAATGTTTTGTTAAGTTTCCTTTACTTCACTTTGGAAATTAAATGTAAAGAGATCTTTCATGTTTAACACACATCACTCATTACCAAATGATGATGAGAGAAGAGGCAAAATTAATTCATGACCAAGACATGTACAATCATTCATATCTCACTTTATATTAAAAAATTCGAGTGAAATGGGTATTTTTATTCTATGTTTAAGGTAAAGAAACAGAGATTCTATGAAGCAACTTGCCTACGGCTGCAGGATAAGCACAAGGCAGCACTGGGATATGAACTCATTTTTGCCCAGCCCCAAAGGCCTTGCTCATTCATGCAGACTCTCAGAAATGAAAAATAATTCCATTGATATTTGTTAAATCACACGTTCCAACAGTTAAATTCTCCAAAGCTTTTATTAAACCTATATGATGCTGTAATACAGTTGATTATTACAGTGTTTATGGAATATACCATTCATAGCTTTAGGCTATACAGGCACAATTATATATCAAGTTCTCTTGAATTCCCTCTATTTCTAAAAACTATGGATTTGAAGTCAGGATGTTTTCAGAAGTCTATCTGTTGTTGAAAATCCAAATAGATCTAACATTTTTTCTGTTTATATCTGTGTGACAACTAATACCAATTTGTGTGATTGCAGTGTGAAGAAATCGACATAATTTCTATGAGGAAAGTTTATTTCCCTGGAATTAACCATTACCAATAAGCAATAGCAGCCCTAACCACTGGCTCTTACTTTGCAATTATGCCTTTTCATCTTAATTTTAGTATATGTGCTGCCAAAGCAAGCACCACTTTTTCATAATCTAAGCAAGAGCTAAGATTATGTGTGATACAGATAAAGGCTATCACCAGATAAACACCAAAAAGTTATTTTTATAGTGTCTTTCTGTTCTGATCTTTTAGTACCATTCTTCCTTTTCTACTCCTCCTCTTCCACAAATATATGCTGAGTATCAATTCTATCATGCTTGAGGCATTAGGCACTTTAATAAGTAATCATTTAAGTTTTATCAGAATTTGAGTTTCATCATATGGCGTCCATTGTGTAGATGAGGATACATCCTTCATGAAGTGCAAGATCACATAACCAAATGTGGAAAAGGAGGTCTTTCTCTTGCTGAAAAGAACTGAACATTGAATACTGCTGCATGAAGCCCAAGGCTTCAGTGGAGAACCTCAGAAACCAGATAACTCAGAGCCATAAGGCATGGTATTGGCCTCTCAGAAGTCAGAATAAATAAGTATGGGGGATTCCCAGATTTTGAAGGCATTAATGACTCATTTCTCTAGGATACTGAAATGAGTTCTTCAGTGGAAGACAACTGGAAAATGAGCATCGTTGTCTACAGATACAAGATCTTAATAAAAGTCATAGTGAAATTAACCTTGGTGGGGAGACACTGAAACAGGATTACGTGGCTTGAGTGACGTTCTAACAATAGAGAAGATTATGTAGGAAGACACAAGAAAGACACAGGTAAGAAAAGGAATATTGACTGGAGTAGGGAATGCAGGAACATGTGAGTATGTGTGCGCATGTGTGTGTGAGTGTTTATGTACCTAGATAAATTTAGATAAGTCTGGAGAGTTAACAAGCCATGCTTGTATTTTACAAAAATACACTCAAGAAGAGACATGGGTTGGAAACTGTTGCAGAAATACAATAAGATATAGTGGTGACATTAACCTAAGTTTATGATGATGACTTTGAAGAGAAATTCTAGGCCTTGCCTTAGGAAATGACACAAAAAAAGACTTGGTTCTTCAGGAACAAAATGCCCACGGAAAAACTTCACTATAAACAGAATTTTCTCATAGAGAGATGCATATATCACTGCTTACTTGGATGAAATATATGCATATATTTCCATTTATAGGTGGCTTCTTTCATCACTAAAAGAAAAGATGCACTTCAAATATACACCACAAATATATTTACCTACAAATTTACTTATACCACACAGTTTTACTTGCTAGTTTTGAAAGGTAAAGCAGTTGATTGATTTATTTTAAACTTATGAGTGCACTTTAAATTGCTATTGATGAAGTGAATACCCCAGAACCTAAAGTACAATAAAAATATATTTAAAAAAAAGAAAATCATTTGAACTTGAACAGATACGTAAGGATATTTGATGTTGCTTGGTAGCTTTTCTCATGCAGATCTATTTTGCACATGAGATTTTCCAGGGAGTTGAAGCTGCCTCCTATTCTTCACTTGTTTATATGATTTGGTAATAGTCTGTTGTAATGAAGGTTTATGAACATGGTGAATATTTACATACATTCTATTTAGAGATATGATAAAATGGCATTACTCAAGTTTCACCTATGATTTTGATAAATAGTTTTCAAACTTGTTTTGGGGGTTTGATGGAATTCCAAAGGGGAAGATAATTTTACTATTAAAAAGTGTTAACATTATTTTTGCTATAGACTCCAATTTTTGGTTAATCAAATAATTGTTATAATTATTTCATTACCATTTTAATGTAAGAAGAGTTACATAATTCTCTTTTTACTCAGCACATTTTGTTTTGTTTTTTTGTTTGTTTGTTTTTGAGACAGAGTCTTGCTCTGTCACCCAGATTGGAGTGCAGTGGCATGATCACAGCTCACTGCAATCTCTACCTCCTGGGCTGAAGAGATCGTCCCACGTCAGTCCCTGGGGTAGCTGGGACTACAGGTGCACATCACCACTCCTGGCTAATTTTTGCATTTTTTTGTGGAGACCAGGTTTCATCCTGTTGACCAGGCTCGTCTCCAATTCCTGGGCTCAAGCAATCCACCCTCCTAGTCCTCCCGAAGCGGGGTGGGATTACAGGCATGAGCCAATGTGCCCAACCCCATTTCTCTTTTTAAGAATAATTCTGCTTTTATTTCTGGTTGTATGTATTTTTATGAATAATTGACATGATGATGTAATATTCACAATGCTTCAGAAATGTGACAAAGTATATGTGAATATTAATCACATAGTTGATAAAATATATGAAATAATGAAGCCAAAGCAAGTCATTAAGAAATATTTATAAACATTAGATACTGAATTTCCAGATGTTGCCAAAGTTGTACATCCATGGGGCAGTCATCATAAATTCCGATTGATGTTTAAAATGAGAGCAACAAATACCCAATTAAGTACTAAATAGAAAACGGTCCAGTCCTGCAATGCCCCCTCGCCGTGGTGCTTGGTATTTGTAAATATTTCATTGAGCGTTCCATAGGAATCTTAACAGAGTCATAAGTCCATCCCATCCTGGCAAACAGCTTTTCAATGATGCCAGGCATTTCATAGCCCCTGCTTAGAATGAAATCCTTAAAGGCAATCAGTCCATAAAGTCCGTCAAGAACGACGGGTTCATCAGGCTTTTTAAGTAAGAGCTTGGGGTCAATCAAAGGTTCATCACTTCTTAGCTTTCTCCACAACTTAGGCTTGAGGTACCATGCTCCATACCTCATCTTCACAGGCTGCGCAGTATAAGAATTCGGTGCTGTCTGCGATTTTCTCCTCCAGAATTTTTTCTTTGAGAGTAGTTTGACCTCACCCATTTCATCTAGCTCTATGTTGCACGGCAGCTCTGAGGTCCACTCGTTTATCTTCTTTATCTGTTGGTCGTCATAGGTTGGTTTGCAGTCGAGGGTAAAATCAAAGAGATCCCTGATGCATTCTTCATCAACTCCCATGTCTTCAGTCCCCTTGAAGAAGTCACGGAGTTTTTCCGATGCGTATCTAAATTTTGGAGAACCCTTCCTTGTGCTTGGTGTAGCTTCCGGAAACAGTGCTTTTAGAAAGCACGCTCGAATATTGGGAGGCTCCGATAATTGTTGGGACACTGGAGCTTTGGGAGGCTCCGGGTGGAGATGAGACACTTCAGTCTCGGGAGGCTCTGGGTGGAGACTGGACCTGCAATGAGTCTTGGGAGGCTCTGGGTGGAGACTGGACCCCCGACGAGTCTTCGGGGGTTCCGGGTGGAGAATGGACATCCGACGAGTCTTGGGAGGCTCCGGGCGGATACTGGACACCCGACGAGACTTGAGATGCTCGGGGCGGAGACTGGACAACTGACGAGTCCTGGGAGCCTCCCGGCGGAGATGAGACACCTCATGAGCTCTGCGAGTCTCCGGGCAGAGATGGGACACCGGAGTCTCCGGAGGCTGTGGGTGGATTTCTCCAGAAGGGTATTTATCAGGCTCGGTGGGTTTCTCGTTTGCCTTCACCCGGGCCTCACAACGAGCCCATACGTCCTTTAGCTTCTTCTGGGAATCCAGCAGTTTCAGTATCTCTAGTAGGAGATTGGACACCACACTAGTGTCGGGAGGTTTCGGGCTGGAACAGGACCCCCGAGTCTTGGGAGGCTCTAGGTGGACATGAGACACTTCAGTCTCGGGAGGCTCTGGGTGGAGACTGGACACTCGACGAGTCTTGGGAGGCTCTGGGTGGACATCAGACACTCCAGTCTCGGGAGGCTCTGGGTGGAGACTGGACACTCGACGAGTCTTGGGAGGCTCTGGATGGAGATAGGACACTCCCGTCTCTGGAGGCTTTGGGTGGACACGGGACACCTGACGAGTCTTGGGAGGCTCTGGGCGGAGATGGGACACTCCCGTCTCTGGAGGCTTTGGGTGGACACGGGACACCTGACAAGTCTTGGGAGGCTCTGGGCGGAGATGGGACACTCCAGTCTCGAGAGGCTCTGGGTGGATATGAGACACTGGAGTCTTGGGAGGCTCTGGGGAGAGTTGAGACACTCCAATCTCAGGAGGCTCTGGGCGGAGATGAGATATGCGAGTCTCAGGAGGCTCCAGGTGGAGATGAGACACTCCACTCTCAGGAGGTTCCGGGTAGAGATGGGACACTGCAGCCTCCAGAGGCTCCAGGCGGGGATGAGATGAGCGAGTCTTGGGAGGCTCTCGGCAGAGATGGGACACTCCAGTCTCAGGAGGCTCTGGTTGGAGAATGGACAGCAGAATCTTGTGAGGCTCTGGACAGAGATGGAGCAGCGGAGTCTCGGAAGGCCATGGGGAGAATCCCCCACGAGGGTGTTTACGAGGCTTGGTGGGTTCCTTAGTTGTCTTCTCCCGGTCCTCACAACAAGCCCATGCGTCCTCCAGCTTCCTCTCAGGATCCAGCACTTTCAGCACCTGTCGTAGGAGATCTGGAGGCATATCTTCTCCCAGATCGGGGTCCACGGCCAAGGAATGCTCAGCCATCAGCTGGCCTTCCACTTCCTCTACGAACGCCTTCCGTGCTAGCTGGGCTGGCGAGAGTTTGGAAAATAGGGCCGCTTTCTTGAGCAGCTTTTTCTGCCTGCTTTTGGGGTCAGCGTGCGGACTTCTGCTAGAGATT
>PVKV010024355.1:0-31568 GCA_004027835.1 Alouatta palliata | reverse complement strand
AGCAATTCTCCTGCCTCAGCCTCCCGAGTAGCTGGGACTACAGGCACGTGCCACCATGCCCAGCTAATTTTTGTATTTTTAGTAGAGACGGGGTTTCACCATGTTGACCAGGATGGTCTCGATCTCGTGACCTCGTGATCCACCCGCCTCGGCCTCCCAAAGTGCTGGGATTACAGGCGTGAGCCACCGCGCCCGGCCGCGAGTGATGTTTTAAAAATATTTCTGGTCGGGGAAAGTGGCTCATACCTGAAATTTCAACTCTTTGGGAGGCTGAGGCAGGAGGATTTCTTGAGACCAGTAGTTCAAGACTTGCTTACACCTGAAATCTCAGCAATTTGGGAGATTAAAGACAGGAGGGATCTCCTGAGGTTAGGAGTTTGAGACCAGCTTGGGCAACAAAGTAAGATCCCTTCTCTACAAAAAGTCAGAAAAAAAAAAAAAAAAAAAGAATTAGCTGGGCATGGTGGCATGCCTGCAGTCCCAGCTACTTGGGAGGCTGAGGTAGGAGGATTGCTTAAACCCAGCAGTTTGAAGCTGCAATGAGCTATGATTGCACCACCGCACTCCAGCTATGGTGATAGGGCAAGACTCTGTTTCTAAACAAACCCAAACATAAATATTTTCTATTTTTGGAAGTTTTTGAGTCAGGATATTTTTTTGTTGGTGGGTCTTTACAACTTGTACTGGCTAAATTAACTAGCTGATTTCTTTCACAGGAGATTGTAATAAAACCTCACATTACAGAATATATTTATTTATATAAAAATTATGCCCCATTGAAATTTTGTAAATAAGTCATGTTTTTTGATGTCTTCGTTAAATCATTTAAAAATAATTTTGAGCAAATTATTGTGAAAATAATTAACTTTTGTAATGCAAATAATTAATTGCAATTTATTTGTTTAGTGAATTCAGATTTCATACATTAGGAGTTTAGTTGTGTTCCCCTTTCCCCAAAATGTGTTGAGGATCTAGTCCCCTAGTGCCTCAGAGTGTGGCCTTACTGGGAAATAGTGTCATTGCAGGTGTAATTAGTTAAGATGAGGTCAGTCATACTGGAGGAAAATTGGCCCTTTTTCAGTATGCCTGGTGTCTTTTTGTGTGTGTGTGTGTGTGACAGAGTCTTGCTTTTTCGCCAGGCGCCAGGCAGGAGTGCAGTGGCTCGATCTTGGTTCACTGCAGCCTCCGCCTCCCGGGTTCAAGCAATTCTCCTGCCTCAGCCTCTGGAGTAGCTGGGACTACAGGTGTGCGTCACCACGCCCAGCTAATTTTTGTATTTTTTAGTAGAGACAGGGTTTCACCATGTTGGCCAGGATGGTCTCGATCTCTTGACTTTGTGATCCACCCACCTTGGCCTCTGAAAGTGCTGGGATTACAGGCGTGAGCCACCACGCCGGGCCGACTGGTATCGTAGTAAGATGATGGCCATGGGAAGATGAAGACACAGGAAAACTCCATGTAACAATGAAGGCAGAGATTGGAGTGAAGCGTCCACCATTCAAAGAATGCCAAGGATTGCCGGGAGCCACCAGAAGCTGGAACAGGCAAGGCAGGATCCTTCCCTCAGGACGTCAGAGAAAGCATGGCCCTGCCCACATCTTGATTTCAGACTTCTTGCCTCCAGAACTGTGAGACAGTAAGTCTGCTGATACAAGCTATCCCATTTGTAAAACCTTGTTATGGCAGGCCTAGAAAACAAATACACAGTATGTGGTCTTTTCTGAAGGCAGAAGCCATCTGTACTTACTTCGTGTGGCAAGTATGAGAAAGTGCTAGCAACTACTCAACTCTGTCTCTCCACCTCAAAAGTGCCACACAAAATTATACCAATGGCAGTATATCCAACATACTGTGTTCCAGGAAAATAAAGTCTGACCCTGTCCGTCTAGGCTTCGTTCATATTTCTAACATGCTCCCAGAGGATGCTGACACTGCTGGTCTATAGAACATAGCAAAAATTTAGATCATAAGCAACAATTTGAGTTTGCTTTTTTATCCTCTGCGTAATTTGCAGCCTAAATGGCATTTCGGTCTCATTAACCATCCGGCTAATGTATGTGTGTAAAAAAGAGAGTTACACATACACATCCCTCTATTTAAATATCTAAAACTGTAATAGAAGAAGCATGACATAAAAACATATATTTACAAATATTTATACATTTCCAAGTGTATACTGGTACAGATGTTATGTAACTACATAAGGAAAGGAGAAGGCACACATTTTATGACAGTTTATTTTTAAGTGCTTTTAATTTAGTATTTTTGTGTATTTGTTTATTTTTGAGATGGAGTCCCGCTCTGTCACCCAAGCTGGAGGGCAGCGCTGCAGTCTTGGCTGTTACCTCTGTCTGTTACCTCTGTCTGCCAGGTTCAATTGATTCTCCCCTCTCAGCCTCTCGGGTAGCTGGGATTGCAGGTGCATGTCACCATGCCCGACTGACTTGTGTATTTTTAGTTTCAGCATGTTGGCCAGCCTGGTGTCTAACTCCTGGCCTCAAGTGATCCGCCTGCCTCAGCCTCTCGAAGTGCTGAGATTACAGGTGTGAGCCACTGTGCTCAGCCAATTTAGTATTTTGAAAACAAATTTCTTTAATATATTTAAAAGTCAACTTTAATATATTTAAAAGGTCATACTGGAGTTGGCCCTTTTTCAATATGACTGGTGTTGTTAATAAGATGACAACCATAGGAAGACACAGAGACACAAGAAAACTCCATGTGACGATGAAGCCAGAGATTGAAGTAGCTTTTTCTACTGTTATATATTTAATATAGTAAAGCTTTTTCTGCTCTATATTTTAAAAATTTGAATTTTTTGTCATATTGAAATTAAATTTAAATTTGTCTCCAAACACAGTTCTCCTCAGTAATTCTCTTCGTATTGCTATAATAAAGGTAATTGTTCTTAGTTTTGAAATGGGAACTTGCTATACATTGATTAGATTGATTAGTATTGATTAGTAATGAGAATAGTGCCATATCTTTAAAATGAGTAACTCAGAAAACTGTACAGCAAGCATTTTAATTTAAGTGCCTAATGTAATGCTAGATTGAAACATAAAATAGTGTCCCATAGTACTTCACAAAGGACTGAGGATCAATTAACAAGGCTTGCCAACAGTAAATCATATCAGAACAAATTACCTTTATGATAAGATAGTCAAATTATATGCAGATAGAAGCAAACAAACATTTTCAATTATTTTGTTTTCTGGTTGTATTGCTTTATGATTTTTTTTTATTATTTCACATGATTATGGCTTATTTTTAAACAGTATAGAAATAAGAGATAAGCATGCCAACATATATATGCACATATATATGCAAATCTATTTCTTTAAAAGATTTTGTAAACTTACAGTTGATGAGGGTGGCAGCTGGCAACTGTTTTAGTAAATAAAAACTAGAAATTTTTAGAATTGGATGAATGAGATAGTCATTTATTCAAGTTGTTCCAAGTTAATGATCACACATTACCTTGAGATCTTTTTGTTTTTAATCCTTCCAAATAATGTAATTCTTTATATAATTGTAGTTATATACCACAGGAATGAAGTGTGTATTTTATTTTATTGTTTATTTTATTTTTTAATTGGCAAATAATGGGGTACACAGTGATGTTTTGATATATATAATGCACAGTGATCTGATCAGGGTCATTAGCATATCCATCTCAAACAATTATCATTTCTTTGTCTTGGGAACATTCAATATCCTCCTTCTAACTCCCTGAAACTGTATAGTATATTATTGTTTACTACAGTCATCCTATAGTGCTATAGAATACTAGCACTTCTTTCTCCTATCTAGCTGTTATTTGAAGCTTACATTTTATTTTATTTTTTTATTTTTTATTTGTCTTTTGAGACAGAGTCTCACTCTTGTTGCCCAGACTGGAGTGCGATCTCGGCTCACTGCAACCTCCACCTCCTGGGTTCAAACCAGTCTCCTGCCTCAGCCTCCCAAGTAGCTGGGATTACAGGTGTGCACTGCCATGCCCGGCTAAGTTTTTTGTATATTTAGTAGAGATGGGGTTTTGCCATGCTGGCAGGCTGGTCTTGAACTCCTGACCTCATGATCCACCCGCCTCAGCCTCCCAAAGTGCCGGGATTACAGGTGTGAGCCACCGCGCCTGGCCTGAAGCTTTCATTTTAGACTTGTGCCCTCCAGCACTGCAGCCTTGAGCTACGAGACTACTGAGCACTTGACGTGACACATGGCTGGTCCAAACTGAGATTTGCTGTCTGTGCAAAATACACCCGGATTTTGAAAACTTAGTGCAAAAAAAGTAAAATATCGCATTAGTAATTAATCTTGTTGATAACATGTTGAAATGATAATAGGCTATACTTGGTGACAATAAATTATTATTATTATATTTAATTTGAATTTTAGAGATGAGGTGTCACTGTGTTTCTCGGGCTGGTCTTAACTTTTGGGCTCAAGCAGTCCTCCAGCCTCACCCTCCCAAAGTGCTGGGATTACAGGCGTGAGCCACTGCAACTGGCCAGATTATTACATTAATTCACATGTTTCTTTTTACTTTTTAAATGTGGCTACCAAACATTTGGAATTACATGTGTGGCTCCCATTTATCTCATTGTAGATTCTGCTCTCTTAGAGCATTTTCCATCAGAGAGAGATCAACCAGTTTCATTGTTTGGGGGGAGTTTTCTTTTTATTTATTTATTTTGTTTTTTGAGATGGAGTCTTAATCTGTCGCCCAGGCTGGAGTGCAGCGGCTCGATCTCCGCTGAGTGCAGCCTCCACCTCTGGGGCTGAAGTGATTGTCCTGCTTCAGCCTTCTGAGTAGCTGGGATCACAGTCACATGCCACCATGCCTGGCTGTTTTTTTTTTTTCTCGTATCTTTAGTGGAGATGGGGTTTTGCCATGTTGATCAGGCAGGTCTTGAACTCCTAACCTCAGGCAATCCACCCACCCTGGCCTCCGAAAGTGCTGGAATTACAGGTGTGAGCCACTGTGCCAGGCCTGGGGTAATTTTCTTATATTGTTTATTTAGTATTTTGTGGATCAAAACTATCAAGTGTATCCAGTCACTAAATGCAAGTTGATTTTCAATCAACTAGTTTTTATTGAAAAATTAATACAGGTTTATATTTTAAAAAGTTAAAAGTACTAAAAAGGGTGTGTGTGGAAAAGTGTCCCTTCTTCCCACCCCCGGAACTCTGCTCCCTGGCTCCTCCCACTATTTCAGTT
Organism: Alouatta palliata; assembly: GCA_004027835.1. Classification (NCBI taxonomy): domain Eukaryota; kingdom Metazoa; phylum Chordata; class Mammalia; order Primates; family Atelidae; genus Alouatta; species Alouatta palliata. Next base: position 26,347 of record PVKV010024355.1, on the reverse strand, counting down.
TGTTTTTAGTACAAATGGGAGTGTAGTGCAGAGCAGGGATTGGCACACTGGGAAGGGCCACATAGTTTATATTCTGAGCCATACTGTCTCTGCAGCAACTACTTAGTTCTGCCTTGTAGTGAAAGAGCAGCCACTGATGACCCCTACACAAATGGATGTGGGCGTGTTGCAGCAGAGTTTTATTCACAAACACAGCTGCAGGCTGGCTCGGGCTCAGGAGCCGTCATTTGCTGGCCCCTGCATAGGCCAGTGCTAGTCAATACAGCTACGGTCACGTGCCACAAAAGGACGTTTCCCTTGTCTACAGACTGCATATACCATGGTGGGCCTATAAGATTATAATACTGTATTTTGTGTTCCTTTTCTATGTTTAGATATGTTTAGAGTCACAAATACTCACCGTGGTGTTACAGCTCCCGACAGTATTCATTGCAACAGGTTTTGTAGCTTAGGAACAATAGGCTGTACCATCGAACCTGAGTGTCGGGAGGCTCTGCCACCAAGGTTTATGTAAGTACGCTCTGTGATGCTCCCACAACGAGGGATTCACCTACTGATGCATTTCTCAGCACATATTCCCATCATTAAACAGCCCACGACTGTACGCCTTTGTAAACCTTTTAACTTGTCTCTCTGCATCTATCCTTTGCCCTCCATACTGTAACCCAAAGAGTACCTGAGACAAGTCTCAAGCAATTTAGAAAGTTTATTTTGTCTAGGTTAAGGATGCACCCATCACACAGCCTCAGGAGGTCCTGCTGACCTGTGCCCAAGGTGGTTGGGGTACGGCTTGCTTACATTTTAGGGAGACTTGAGACATCAATCAATACATGTAAGATGTACATTGGTTGGGTTCAGTAAGGCAGGACAAGTTGAAGGGAGATTGGGGAGGGGAAACGGGTTTGAGGGGAAAAGGGGGTGTGCAGGGAGGTGGAGGGGGTTCCAGGTCAGAACTAGATAAGAGACAAAAGTTTGCATTCTTTTGAGTCCTTGATCAGCCTTCCACTGAATACTCAATTTAGTGTGGGTCAGTGAATATGCATTTTTACATAGTCAGTAGGGCAGAGGAAGTAATCAGATATGCATTTGTTTCAGGTGAGCCTCAGAGGGATGACTTTGTGTTCTGTCTGTCCTCCATCCACAAACAATTTCCTTGAGAGCAAATCATGAGGGATGTTTGTCTTTGTAGCTTTTTATCTTTGTAGCTATCTTATGTAGGAATAAAATGGGAGGTAGATTTGCCTGACATAGTTCCCAGCTTGACTTTTCCCTTGGTTTAGTGATTTTGGGGTTCTGAGATTTATTTTCCTTTCACAATGCTTAGGCATAATTGTTTTTTTAATTAAAAATACGCTGGGCTCAGTGGCTCATGCCTGTAATCCCAACACTTTGGGAGGCAGAGGTGGGAGGATCACTTGAACCCAGGAGATGGAGGCTGCAGTGAGCCGTGATTGCCCCACTGCACTCCAGCCTCGGCAACAGAGCAAGACCCTGTCTCAAAAAAAGCGAAGTTTATTTAATAAAAATAGTTTGAATGGTATATAATTTATTTATTTTTAATGTATATCTTTAGAGTGTGCAGCATGTTTTGATATATGTATACAGAGCGCAGTGGTTACTGTGGTCAAAGAAATCATATCCATCATCTCACAGTTACCCTTCTTTTTGGTGGTGAGAACTCCTGAACTCTGCTCTCTTAGCCATGATCCTGCATACAACACATGATTATTCCCTGCAGCCCTCCTGCCATGCATCAGACCTCTGGACTTGCTCATCCTACCCATCTGCAGCTTTGTATCCTTTGGCCAGTTTTCCCCATTCCCTCCCGCCCACTAATGATCGTTTGAAAATGAAGCTTAATGTGCCATTCCTTTGCCTAAAGCCCTTTGATTCCTCACCACCCACAGGATCAAGCACAACGTTTGTGTACGGCTTGGCTCTAAAGTCCGCCCGCAGCCTCATCTCACCCCTCTCTTCTTCAGCCACTCTGGACATTTCCCCCAATACTTGAACACACTACAGTCTTCCCCATTCCCATCTCTTCTTACCTTCTTATCTCTGGCTTCAACTTAAACACCACTTCTCTGTTTCAGTTAAATCAGTGTTGTGCATTCCTGTGTTCCTATGCGATGTTTGTGCTTTGAAGTTAAAATTCAAGTGAATTAAAATTGTGGTTTTCTTGGTGGACTGTACTGAGCGCCAGAAGGCACTGATGTTTCCCTCTGAGCGGTAGCAACCCTCTCGGCTTCCCATTCCTTGAACATGTGCCAGGTGCCCCTGCCAGCAAAGCCGGGTTGTACAGGGGGACAAGACCGCGTCTCTTTCCTCAGGAAGCCATAATTTCAGTGGGGACAGACACGCACACGGCGCACCATCGTGCTAACCAGAATGTGACGTCTGCTTTGATAGAAGTTATAAAGTGTGTTAGCGGTTGGAGATGAGGAGGGCAATTTAATTAAAATATGTAATTTTCTACACACCTGAGTGTTGTCATTGTCACAGGGTCTAGAGATTAAAATTATACTCTAAAAGGCTTTCGGAAATAGAATATACAAAGTCTTTGAGCACGCCTTAGCCACAATAGGTGCTTCTGCTCACTCAGCTCATTCATTTTTCAGAAAGCACCAGTGTAGCTCCTGGCCCAAATATTGACACCACTGAAGCCAATTTGCTGTGTTTGATTTCTGACAAGTATAGGCGAAAAGACCTATGTTCGGGCTGGAGTATTATTGAAGAGAAGAGGATAGGTTTATATGATGAAGTACTTCCATTTTACTGCTGCTTTGTTTTTCTGGATTAGTTTTAATTGTTTGTCAAGTGCAGGTGTTCACTGTCAAATGGGAGGGGCGCTCCGATCTCTTTGCATTCCTGCTGCACCCACACAATCACGCCCCGAACCAGGCCCTGAACTCACATGAGGCTGCCTGGAACTGGGGAGCTCCCTGCACAGGGAAGGGCTTGGATGTCCCTCAGGAGCTCCTGGGATGTAAGGAACAGTTAGAATTCCTTCATCTCATTTTCCAAGCCTCAGTCACCACTGCCTTGTCCCAGAGAAATCACACTCGTCACCGTGGTGGCTCAGACTCTCCCATGAAGAGATGACAAATGTTTACTTCTTCATTATATTCTCAAAATGTTGTAAGTTTAAAGACGTACCTACCATCAAACCTTGAGGCTCAACTATTTTATTGAAGGTTAAGTTTTCTCTTCCTTTGAAAGAGTTGCACATATTCCCAATTGTTTGTATAAATTGCATTTTGTGGATGGTGTAGTTTTAGTGAGCACAAGGTGAAGTCTGAGATACAATTTTATTTTTAAATTTTATTGTGTATTAAGCACAAAGCCTTCCAAGTGGGAGAGATCATGACCTAGGTACATTTAAGTTTGTTCTGGTTACTGGGGAGAAAGATGATTATGGGGAGGAGAAGAGGGGATAGGAAGCCACTGTCAAGGCACGGTCACAAAAGGACGATGGCCTGGACCAGACTCATGTTGAGGGAAGGAGAAAGAAGTGAGTGGGTCTGGGATAAGTTGTTGGAGATGGAATGCATAAAACCAACTCAGAGGTTGGGTGTAGTGGTGAGGGAAAAAGGAAGTCAAGCATAACTCCTTGAGGTGGGGACTGATCAAGAGTGAGGAATACGGGGAGAAACAGGTCTGGGCAGAGGGAAAAGGACATGTTCCATTGTGGCCGTGCACTTTTGAGAGGTCTGGAAGGTACCCTTCATGCCGCAGAGCAAGCGGTGAGCTGTACTGGAGTTTTGGAGCCCCAGGAAATGGTCGGGGCTGGAGACACCAGTTTGGGATCAGCTAAATAAACTGTCACGAATTCATGTGTTTAGCGCCTTATTAAATATTTAGCATATTTGGGAAATTTTAAGTGGCAGAAATGCATTCAAAAAATTCTGAAGGTTTTTTTTTTATTTTCAGAAATATTCCCAAGAGATTCGAACTTAAAAGACAAATTCATAAAACATTTCACAGGTAAGTACAAAATGTATCAGTGATTCCATTCTCTAAATAAAAAGACTGTTTCAGATGACTGTGTCAGGCACTAGGGCTGTGAAGATAAATGTCTGTAAAGGACTCACGGTCCAACTGGGGAGATGGATGGATGGATGCTACTAAGTTGTGTTAACTGTAATGTTAACCAGCCCTTAATAAGTAATAGAAGTATGAACTATGTTTTAATGATACACAGGAGGTGAATGATAATTCTTGGCTAAGAACTACCAAGAAAGGCTTGGAGCAGACACAGTGTGTAAGGTGGCCTTTAAGGGATGAATAAGGCTTTCCCATGGTGAGAAGCCTCTGTTCAGAGGAGTGCATTGAATAAGCCATTGAGGCACAGGGTGTGGTTTCAGCAAGGACAGGCGTGCATAGACTGTGGGTAGGTTTAGGTAGGTTGTCTGTGGCCCTGGGCAAATATATGGCTGGAAAGGTAGGTCGGAGTCATGTTGTGGATAATCTTAAATGGCATGCTGAAGAATTCAGACTCTGTTTGCCAACCAGGCGGGGGGTAAGGAAGGAGGGGGCAATAGAAATTTTTTGAACAGGGAGGGACAGACTTTCATGTGCTACATCTTTTGAAAAATTTTTTATTTTTTTATTTTTATTTTTTTAGACGGAGTTCCGGTCTTGCTTCCGAGGCTGGAGTGCAGTGGCGTGATCTTGGCTCACCGCAACCTCCGCCTCCCTGGTTCAAGTGATTCTCCTGCCTCAGCCTCCCAAGTAGCTGGGATTATAGGCATGTGCCATAACGCCTGGTTAATTTTTTGTGTTTTTAGTAGAGACAGGGTTTCACCATGTTGGCCAGGCTGGTCTTGAACTCCTGGCCTCAAGTAATCCACCCGCTTTGGCCTCCCAAAGTGCTGGGATTAAAAGTGTGAGCCACTGTGCCCGGCCAGAAATTTTTTTATTTTTGAGACAGGGTTTGGCTCCATTACTCAGGCTGGAGTGCAGCGTGAGATCATGGCTCACTACAGCCTTGAACAAATAGACTCAGGGGATCCTCCCACGTAAGCCTCCCAAGTAGCTGGGTCAGCAGTGCCATCACACACAGCTAATGTTTTATTTTTTGTAGAGATGGGGTCTCACTATGTTGCCCAGGTTGGTCTTGAACTCCTAGCTCAAGTGATCCTCCTGCCTCAGCCTCTCAAAGCACTGGGGTTACAGTTGTGAGCCACTGCACTGAGCCCACCTGCCACATCTTGAGCACAGATGAAATACTGTCCCATTTTGTTCTTCATATCAACTTTGTGAGTCATTTGCACATCATCCTATTCCCTAAGTTGTAGGAAATCACTGAATTATTTTGAACAGTACACCCCCGTATTTACTATTGCCATTGCCTCTCTGTTCCCGCCATCCCAGCTGCTGTTTTTTTTCTTTTGTACCTCAAGCCTATAATATGGGAAAGACGTGGTTTTCCCACTTAGTCAAGTCCTAGGGTCGTATCTGTTTGTAAACGGGAAGGATGGTCCTGAGGATCAAGTGGAGATGCACCTGCAGGGCGCAGGGATGTGTGAGGATGTTGAGCCTCTCGAGGCAGCTGTGAGTGACATGACTGTGGACCCCACGAGAAGCAAACTCCAGAGGGAGGGAGGGATGAACATTTTGTTGTTGTTTTCAGAGGTAGGGTCTCACTCTGTCGCCCAGGCTGGAGTGCAGTGGTGTGATCATAGCTCACTGTAGCCTCCAACTCCTGGGCTCAAGGGATCCTCCTGCCTCAGCCTCCAGAGTAACTGAACTGGGACTACAGGCATGTGCTGCCATGCTTGGCTAATTTTTTATTTTTATTTTTTGTAGAGACAGGATCTCACTATGGTGCCTAGGCTGTTCTTGAACTCCTGGGCTCAAGTAATTTTCCTGCCTTGGCCTGCCAAAATGCTGGGATTACAGATGTGAGCCGCTGCACCCCATTCAAGATGAAAGTTTTGATGGGCCCTACTTTGGATTTAAAGGGAGAGACAAGGGAATTCTCAAGGCCCTGCCCATTTTACAATTATCATAGACACTAATAAGATGCAAATTACTACAAATAGAAAATGGAATAAATGTCTTGGCATGTAAACATTAATTGCTATTAAATAAAAACAAAGTAGAAACCAAAGATATTTATTTTTTGTACTTCTTTTCCACTTGATTTGCTCTCAACACACTTTTTTTTTCTGTTCAGAGCTTTTTCCTTCTAATTTTTCTAGACGGTTCTCCTAAATCTGAAGATTCCATTATGTGAGATGTTGAGAATGTGGAATGAATTTAGAATTTTTTTCATAGACCAAAACTCTGCCTCCCACAGAGCCTGGGTGAAGGGAAGAGCTCTTAGGCACGTTCTTTTAAGGGCATGGAAGGATGTAAACTGCTGTTATATTACATCCACCCGTAAAGTGCTAGGAAATTTGTTTGGAAAACATGCCTATGTTTATAATAAGCATTCTTTTTCTGTGCTCTAGGCCCAGTCACATTTTCACCAGAATGCAGCAAACATTTCCACCGACTGTATTACAACACCAGGGAGTGCTCAACACCAGCTTGTAAGTAACTTGGGCGGGGCTTTTTTTTGTTTTTAATTATCCAACAATAAATGCATATAATTTTAAACTTTGGATGTCTGTGGGTGGGAAGTAGCAGACTAAACAGTGTATGAGATTCTGTTTATAACACTGACAGTGCCTAAGGTTTGTGTGTACTGTTGCCGCTGCAAGGAATGAAACCACATTCTAATTGGGAATCTTCAAATCTGATAATAGCCAGATTTCCTTAAACACCAAAGTGTTTGTTAGGATTTAAACATCTTATCATGATTCACATTCCTTGGCATAAATAAGGTGCTCTCTCATATAAATGAAAAAAATGAGATGGCTGTGAGCTCCAAGTAAAAATTTTCTCGTAAGTTATTTTAAAGTAAATATTTTTTATATCACATCATTTATATAATGGTGCTGGATTTTTCTGAGTAATGATAGCATGTAAAGGTTGCTATAATTAATTCTTTTGGATACTTAAGTTACTGAAGTTAATAATAATTCTAAACATAATATTTAAGTGCTATCATTTAAACTGCCCAAATTATGATTTTGTGTGGTAACTCAAGTTGGCTGTTTTTAAATTCCTTTCTAAGCCTCAACTTTCCTTTTAAAGAACATGAATTCTAAGCATTCTGTTTCTTTTTAACTAGATTGCTCATCTTCAGGAATATTAATTTTACTCAGCATGTTAAGTTGGATTTGTTATAATTTTTGCAAAAACAACTTGTGTTTAGGCCGGTGTGGTGGCTTATGGCTGTAATCTCAGCACTTTGGGAGGCCGAGGCAGGCGAATCGCTTGAGCTCAGGTATTTGAGATCAGCCTTAGCAACGTGGTGACACCCTCTATCTACCAAAAATACAAAAATTCGCCAGTCTCACGATCCACCTTCAAAATAAATATATATATAAATAGATTAAAATTCAAAAATAAAATAAAAAATCAACCTGTATTTAACAGCTAAAGGAAGTGAATCACATTGGATTCCAGGCAGAATGACTAATGGTAGCCCAGCATGGTGGAGAAAGCACAGGCTTTGGGATAAAGCTTTTGATTAGTTATGGGGTAATTAATTAACATTCTCAGGCTCTTGTCTCATCTCTAAAGTGAAGATAGGAATAGCACCTTCCTGATTGTGTTGTTAAAAGAATTGATGAGAAAATCCATTTTCAGCACTTGATATGGTAGGCATTTGTTAAACTGTATTCATTATATGAATTAGTGACAGTAACAATATGATTTCCCCCACATTTCGAGTAATCTATACATAATTTACCTTTAAATGTTTTTCCTAGATTATAAAAGATGTGCTAGATTGCTAACAAGATTAGCAGTGAGTCCACTGTGCTCCCAGACCTAGCAAACCTACCCTGTGAGTATATATTTTTCTTATCTTGTTTAATAGTTTAACTTTAGTTTTTAAACATTTTTTCTTTGTTTTTAGTTGACACATAATGAATGTACATATTTATGGGGTACAGTATGACATTTTGATACTTGTATGCCTCAAAAATTTATTGTTTTTTTGTATTGTGAACATTCAAAACCTTCTTTTCCAGCTTTATAAAAAGATAAATAAATTATAGGTAGCCAGATTCATCCTGCAGTGCTGCAGAGCCCCAGAACCCGTTCCTCGTGTCTGTCTGTAGTTTGTAGTCACTAACCAGCCTCTCCCTAGCTGTGCCTCCCCACTTCTCTTTAGCTCCTTCTTCTTCTTCTTCTTTTTTTTTTGAGACTGAATCTCACTCTGTTGCCCAGGCTGGAGTGCAGTGGCGCCCTCTTGGCTTCCTGCAACCTCTGCCTCCCAGGTTCAAGTGATTCTCATGTGTCAGCCTCCCCAGTAGCTAGGATTACAGGCATGCACCACCACACCCAGCAAATTTTTGTATTTTTATTAGAGAGGGTGTTTCACCCTGTTGGCCAAGCTGGTCTCGAACTCCTGACCTTGAGTGATCTGCCCGCCTTGGCCTCCGAAAGTGCTGGGATTACAAGTGTGAGCTGCCAGGCCTGGTCCTCTTTAGTTTCTAATACTCAACATTCTACTCTCTACTTCTATGAGCTTAATTTTTTTTTTAGCTCCCTCATAGGAGTGAGAATTTATCTTTCTGTGCCTGACTTACTTCACTTAACATAATGTCCTCCAGCTTCATCCATGCTGCCTTCAATGATAACATTATATTCTTTTTATGGCTGAATAGTATTCCTTTGTGTATATACACCACATTTTCTTTATCCATTAATCTGTTGATGGACATTTAGGTTGATTGCCTATCTTGGCTGTTGTGAATAGTACTGCAATAAACATGGGGGTGCATGTGTCCCTTTGATATACTGATATCCTTTCCTTTGGATAATACCCAGTCATGGAATTTTGGGGTCATATGGTAGTTCTATTTTTAGTTTTGTTTTGAGAAACTTCCTTACTGTTGTTCATAATGGCTGTACTAATTTACATTCCCATCAACAGTGTGTAAGGGTTTCTTTTTCTCTGTGTCCTCACTAGTATTTATTTTTTGTCATTTTGACAACAGCTATTCTAAATGGGACGAGATGATATCTCATTGTGGTTATGATTTGCATTTCCCTAATGATTAGTGATGTTTTGATTTTTTGCATATATTTGTTAGACATTTGTATGTCTTCTTTTGAGAAATGTCTATTCAGATACTTCGCCCTCTTTTAAATCAGATTATCTGTTTTTTGGTGTTTAATTGTATATTCTGGATATTAGTCCCTTGTCAGGTGAATGGTTTGCAAATCTTTTCTCCCATTCTACATGTTGTGTCTTCACTCTGTGAATAGTCTAATTTTCTTAATAAAAATAATGTCAGAGGCCAGGAGGCCTGTTTTAGCAATACCTAGTGAATTTGATCTATGGATTTTTCAGTAAGTGCTAAAACTTGGTCTAAATGAAAAGACCGTTTTTTTTTGTTTTGTTTTGTTTTGTTTTGTTTTTGAGATGGAGTTTTTTGCTTTTGTTGCCCAGCCTGGAGTGCAATGGTGCAATCTCTGCTTGCTGCAACCTCTGCCTCCTGGCTTCAAGTGATTCTCCTGCCTCAGCCTCCAGAGTAGCTGGGATTACAGGCATGCACTACCATGCCCAGCCAATGTTTATATTTTTAATAGAGACGGGGTTTTCCCATGTTGGTCAGGCTGGTTTCGAACTCCTGACCTCAGGTGATCCACCCGCCTTGGCCTCCCAAAGTGCTGGGATTACAGGTGTGAGCCACCGTGCCCGGCCTAAGACTGTTTTAATGAATTAGTTTAAAATATCCTCAACAGTGATTGAATTAAGATAGTTTTTTGACACCCTTACCAGCCCTGAGTGATTTCCAAAAAACTTTCAGCATTTAGTGTTACTTTATGATTGTGCAGAAACATTATGGGGATAGATGTTAGATGAACAAAATTACTCATGCAGACCTATTTTTTAGCTTTCCAAAATATCTAATAAAAATGAAACCAGGTCTTAAAACTTTGGTACAGACTGTAGGTAGGAAACAGAGAGAAGATATTGTAACAATAAGAGAAAAAGCAAATAATAAAAAAGATAATGAACATGTAATTGTTTCTTGCTCTAGGCTATTACTTTACAAGAGTGAAATGGCAAGTCAGAATTTTCATTCTGGCTAATTTATCCTAGAAGCCCTTGGGCAGTAAAGTATTTATACAATTCTAAATAAATAGATTGTAAATTGTAACATTTATTTTAAAAAGTAGGATCTATACAAAATACTGAAAGATACTTATTTCTTTGCACATATTTATCTCATCAGTTCTTTTGCCATGTAGTGCCAAGTCAACTTTTTTTGGGTCAGCATTTCAGTACCATGGACAAGTCCTTTTAAGGCGACTGATTCCTCAGGTTGTGAAGGTGGGAATGAAAGTCATAGAGGACCTGCAGCCTAAGATTAATCATGACTATCTTGAACTGGCCAGTACAACTCAATATATCCAAAAGAACTGCATGGGATTTACTTAAACCACCTCGCTGTTGTTGTGGCGATTACTGAGACAATCCTGATCTATTCTTGTTGCTATACTTAGTCTTATTTTAAAAGCTATTATTACACATTAATGATAATAATTAGAATGGCTAGTTCTGCATATCTACAGTTGCTAAATTGAAAAAAATTATTATTATTATTATTATTATTTTTTTTTTGAGACAGAGTCTCACTCCGTCACCAGGCACCAGGCTGGAGTGCAGTGGCGCGACCTTGGCTCACTGCAACCTCCGCCGCCTGGGTTCAAGCAATTCTCCTGCCTCAGACTCCCAAGTAGCTGGGACTACAGGCGCACGCCACCACGCCCAGCTAATTTTTTTGTATTTTCAGTAGAGACGGGGTTTCACCATGTTGACCAGGACGGTCTCGATCTCTTGACCTCATGATCCGCCCGCCTCGGCCTCCCAAAGTGTTGGGATTACAGGCGTGAGCCACCGCGCCCGGCTATTTTTTAAATTAAGTAAATAAACTAGGTTATTTTGGTGGTAGGATACTTAAAATCAATTATTCTCAACCCACCTGTATCAACACTTCTTTTCTTTCTTTCTTTTTCTTTTTCTTTCTTTCTTTTTCTTTTTCTTTCTTTCTTTCTTTCTCTTTCTTTCTCTTTCTTTCTTTCTTTCTTTCTTCTTTTTTTTCTTTCTTTCTTCTTTCTTTTTCTTGCTTGCTTGCTTGCTTGTTTTCTTCTCTCTCTCTCTTTCTTTTTTTTTTTTTTTTTTGGGCAGGCTGTTACTCTTTTGCCCAAGCTGGAGTGGAGTAGCTTGATCATAGCTTGGTGTAGCATCGACCTCCCAGGATCCAGTGATCCTCCCATCTCAGCCTCTCAAGTAACTGGGACTCTTGCTACCATGCTCAGCTAATTTTTTTTTTTTTTTTTTTTTTTAATGGAGACAGAATCTTACTATGTCGTCTAGGCTGGTCTCGAGCTCTTGGGCTCAGGTGATCCTCCATTCTTGGCCGCCCAAAGTGTTGGAATTACAGGCATAAGCCACCGTGCCATCCTCAGTGCTTTTTGAATAATGCAAAACATGAATCAAGAAAATTCACTTGGTTATCGAAATGACCTAAATCAAGTTATGTTTATCTCTTTCTTTGTTTTTAATGTATTTCAGTAAATGAGTAAATTTGCCTATAGTCCCAAACAACACAATACTGGAAAAGTTTCCCTAAACAAGTACTGTATTATAATTTAAAATAATGTACACAAACTTACATTCTCCTGGGCTAGATCATAGAAGACAGAGCTGATAAACATGACTTTTAAAAATTGTAGATTTTAGAGACTTAGTGATTTGCTCTATAGGAGTTATCTGTGATAGTATCAGTTTGGAATTATTTATTTAATAAGATTTACAATCAATATTACAGATTAATAAATGTTAGGGATGGCCGGGAATGGTGGCTCACGCTTGTAATCCCAGCACTTTGGGAGGTCAAGGTGGGCGGATCACAAAGTCAGGAGTTTGAGACCAGCCTGACCGACACGGTGAAACCCCGTCTCAACTAAAAATACACAAAATTAGCCAGGCATGGTGGTGTGCGTCTGTAATCCCAGCTACCTAGGAGGCTGAGGCAGGAGAATTGCTTGAATCCAGGAGGTGCAGGTTGCAGTGAGCTGAGATCACGCCACTGTACTCCAGCCTGGGTGACAGGGTGAGACTCCATCTCAAAAAAAACCAACAACAACAACAACAACAAAATAAATAAATGTTGGGAATATTTGATGAATTGTTTAAAAGATGTCAAGTTCTTTTCTGTTTTGGTATGTCTAGATATCATAATCTTTAAGGGAAAAACAATTATTTAAAGCCTCTACAGGTACTGATCAACCTTCCTGCCCCTCTGCACACACATTAGTCTGTATTCTTAGGATTAGACTGTAAATTAGGAGTTCACAGATTCCTTAAGCAAAATAAAATAAAACTATTGAAACTGTATATATTTTTAAGTATTCTAAAAACCAGCTCATAAATGATATGGTTCTTCTTTTCCCCTTACAGGCATCTCCTAAGAAGGTACATCTAATTTGAAGAAAAAGTGCCTCAAATCATGAAAAATGTAAAAAAAAGATGAAATTTCTAGTTTTATGGCTATTAAGATAAGTAAAATAAGAGACTTCCCAGAAATAACTGGTTAGCTGTGTCCTGTCATAAAATGTAATCTTTCTTGCTTTATCTTTTTGTATATACAGTAATTTATAATTTTGTAAAACAGTTTGAATCTCATATTGAAAATTAGATATTAAAAATTATGTGATTCTATTTTATTTTTACTAGGTATATTATTTTCTCTATATGGTTAACATTCTAATTAAACATTTAATTGTGTAAATTATCTCTGAGAGTGCCAGCGAGAAATAATGATTTTTTTGTATATGACTGTTAGTAATGTTTGTCAGGTCATTATGTACCAAGTTAATTTTTATAATTCTTATTTAATATTTAAATACATTTGTTTAGAACTTATTGTTTTTACTTGCATTAAATTGAAATGTGAATTTTATTAAAGCTGAAATATGAAAAAATGTGTTGTTTTCTTTGAATTAAAGATGTTTGTAATAGAGGTTATGCTTTTGAACTATGATTGCTACGTATGTATTTTGTATAAATAGGTATTGTTTGAATTGATAATTAGAATCCTGAGACAATTTCTGCCTTTTGAAGTTAGAACATCTGGTATTGCTGTTTTAAATACAAAGAAGTCCAGTTGTTCTTGGACTGGCAAGCTGTATATCAAGGAATGAGAAGAATGTGGTGCTCTGTTTAGAATGTAGCAGAATCTTCTGATGTATCCAAGAAGCCTCATTTAAAAACAACCATGACAAAAATCATGACTTACAACAAAACAATGGATGACCTCAATCCTTTTTTTTTTTTTTTTTGAGGCAGAGTTTCACTCTTGTTATCCAGGCTGGAGTGCAATGGCGCGATCTCGGCTCACCGCAACCTCCGCCTCCTGGGTTCAAGCAATTCTCCTGCCTCAGCCTCCCGAGTAGCTGGGACTACAGGCACGTGCCACCGTGCCCAGCTAATTTTTGTATTTTTAGTAGAGACGGGGTTTCACCATGTTGACCAGGATGGTCTCGATCTGTTGACCTCGTGATCCACCCGCCTCGGCCTCCCAAAGTGCTGGGATTACAGGCATGAGCCACCACGCCCGGCCGACCTCAATCCTTTTAATGAGTAGACAAAGTGTGAGTTGCTTAACAATAGGTAAACAGTGCAGTCGTCGGCTTTCTATCGCTTGCCAACTGCTTGTGTTGGTTTTGTGAAGACTACGTATCTCTGTGCTACATGGAAGCCATCACTTCAATTTAGCAGTGCCTTTGGTCTCTTGCATAACTTCCAGACAGTGTTCCATGTCTATTTGTGTATGTATACATACATTCTCCTTTGTTCCTCAGAAAACCAGGCTTAAAAATGCCCCCTTGACGTCAGGAATATTATGAAGCTACATTTTCAATTTTTAATTTTACTCATTTTGGTCTATGAGCAAAGACAACTCTGCATTAATGCTATGTAATAAAGCATGAAAAAAAGACTACTTTTTAGTTAATTGTGCTTATCATAATAATTATAATACTACATCTGGGAAAATGAAGTAGTTTTTGATTATCAGCATCTGGGGGGCTGAGGGCTATTTTTACAAGGTAAAGAGGCTATTGAATGACGACATAAAAGACCTTACTGGCGAGACATATTTGGCTAAAATACAGAAAATAGCCTAAAGGGGCTTCGTGATTAGTATGGTTTTAATAAGATAAATTTAGACGCAATTCTATGAAATTAGATTTTAAACATTCTCATAGATGACTAGTATGCCTCAGAAATATATTCCATGCTATATATATTTTTAAAACCCACAGATATATTAAATATTACTCCAGTTAAAATCATGTTTATTTTACTACACGATCTTCATTTTCTCATTGTAATTATTTCAATATAGAGAGGTTGAAAGGGTACGAAAGAGACTTTTAATTTGTCTCCATAGAGAAAATTTTCTCACATGGACAAATGAGTGATTGAAATGTGAGTAGGGTAAAATATTCATGGTGTCTTGGTAAAGTAGTATCCACACATCGGAGAAATGGTCTCATTGTCTAAGCAGCAAGCCAGGAGGTTAACAATGTTTTCAGAATATTTAGAGCTACATCAACTAAGTGGGCTGTTCTCAACGAGGTGCTTATGGGATTTAGGCAAACAATCCAGACAAGCCTGGAGCTGTCTGTGTAATCACCTAACCTGCCACTTCACTTTTTATTGTACATCTTTTGCTTTGAAAAGGCAAAATGCGATTAGTAAAGCTAGCCCTTGAGACATTAGAGGAGAGGAAGTGGGCTTTAAACTTGGGATGGAGAGGGGAGGTGTATGTTTTATCATTTTCTACATGGTAAAAAATCATTGACTGGAAAATCTAACTCTATCTAAAGCAGCTTTTCCCCACATTTTCAAATTGCTTAATTTGCTTCAAATCATTTATCAATCTATGCAATCAAGCTTGTTGGTTTCTTATCTACCTCAACATGATAAATGGCAATGAATTCTCTCTACAAGAGAAGAGACTGTCTTCTGAAGCATTTCTAGAGCCTCCAAAGATGCGTGGCTCATAGTAGGTACTTTGTATAGTGAAAGAATAAACAATCATCTCATAGTCCAATGAATGAGGTTAAAGAACACCCTGTAATGGTCATAAAAGGCACACAATGATTTATGAAGCACTACTGAACAATTGTCCAGTGACTCATCAAAACTTTTATACTTTCTATGAAAACATGGTGTGTACCCATTTCATTTCTACCCCTGTAACTGCTTCAATGTATCCAACTCATGGATATAAGGAACCTACACTGGCATTGAAACTCAATGCCTGTGGGCCAGGAGATTAACACAAGTGATTTGATGGTACCACAGAGACCTTACTTGGTCTGGGGTGGGGCAGGTTTACAACCTCACTGCATCTTACTGGCCCATGCTGCTAAGTGAGAATGCGGGCTTCCTTTCGATTTTTCCAGGAAAACTGCAATCTGGATTTTTATGTGAAACATCTCAGTTTCTAAAAGTTGGCTTTTACTAGAAAAATTCCAATGTATATGCCAGCCAAATAAAAACATGTGGAGCCCTATTTGGCTCAGAAGCTACTCTTATTTGACAGCTGATGGACAGTTTTAACCAGGGATTCCTTCAGTTGGACTTTCTTTCATCCCTTTTGAAGAACAGGGATCCCTCTTCTGTCTGGTCCCTATGGACATTTAGTGATTAGTTTTATATTTCTGCCTTGGCTTTGGCCTGGCAGCTCTCTAATACCCTGCTCCTGGGGAGTTTTCTCCTCGGTTCCTTCTGTGTAACCCCCAGCAAGGTAAACCACATCTCTATGTCTTTCACAGAATGCTGAGGTACCTCTTGATCCTCAACAAAGGTAAGTCTTTGCCTCTTCAGTGTGTGCCAATCATAGGTGGGGAGGTTGATGAAGGGGGAGAAGTGTAAAGAGGGAGTGACAGAGATAGAGACAGATGATAGATAGATAGATAGATAGATAGATAGATAGATAGATAGAGATATGGTTTGAGATAAACATACTGCTCTATTTACACATCTGCATCAAGCCAGATGTATTAGGTTCTCTTGGAGGGACAGAATTAATAGGATGTGTGTGTATGTGTGTGTGTATATACATATATGAGTTTATTAAGTATGAACTTGCACAATCACAAGGTCCCACAATAGGCTGTGAGCTGAGAAGCAAGGAAAGCCAGTCCGAGTCCCAGAACTGAAGAACTTGGAGTCCAATATTGGAGGGCAGGAAGCATCCAGCAAGGGAGGAAGATGTAGGCTGGGAGGCTAAGCTCATCTGTCTTTTTTTTCACATTTTTTTGCCTGCTTTATATTTGCTGGAAGCCGATTAGATGGTGGCCACCAGACTGAGGGTGGATCTGCCTTCCCCAGCCCACTGACTCAAATGTTAATCTCTTTTGGCAACACCCCCACAGACATACCCAGGATCAATACTTTGTATCCCTCAATCCAATCAAGTTGACACTCAGTATTAACCATCATAAGTCTACCCCTTGTCTACTGAAACCCATACACATCTCCTGAGATCATACATAATCTTCAAATTCAAACAATAATGAGGTCATAATTATACCTAACGTAATACAAATATCCTTCGTACAACCGGAAACGCACCAGTCCCCAACCCAAATACTATTACATAAAGTTAACAATACTTAAATGATGATGTGAAGTCAGTAAATCCTATGTCACATGATAAAGGAAAAGGAACTAAAATGAGGACATTTTCTTAGTACAAGTGCATACATGCACAAACATGTTCTTAACAAAAGAAGGAGGAAATACTCATGACAGTTACAGCCTTCGTTTCTGGAGCTGGTCACATAGTTGTAGCTGGTATTGATGACTATCTTCTTCTACCACCCATTTACATTCCCCTTGCCTTCAGCAAGGACCTCAGTGGGTCATGGTTTTTTTTTTTTCCTGGTAGAGTGACCCAAACCTTCATTCCTGAAAGGTCTGGACCATTTGTAGTCCTGCCTGGATGGGGCTGTTGTAGTTTCCCATTGACCTTAATCAAGACACGTGGTAATACTAAGAGATGCCCTAGTGGATCTCCTGTATTTCATGCATACACTTCCTTACTTCCATGATGGAGTAGTAGACGGATTTCATCTAGATAGTACGGGTCAATCACCTCAGCCAACACTGTAACTCCCTTCTTAGCCCGTTGACTTAAAGGTAGGAGGAGCCCAAAGTGTCCAGCTGCCAATCTTAACTTCCAGTTTAATGGAATTGTTGCTATGTCTCCTGGTGGCAGTGTTCCTCCCTTTGGAACTAAGACCTCTAGGCCAGCAGCATGTAATGTCTCGAGAATAGGAAGCAAATTTTTGCTAGTAGACCACTAGGGGTGGTGGTGTGATGCCACTTTCACTTCCACCCCTTGATTCCTGGACCCATGAGTCTTGGCTATAGGAGAAACAGTACCATATATTGGATGCTTATTCTGAGCATACACAGCCTTCTGGAGAACTTTGCCTCAGGCCTGCAAAGTATTGTTGCTTAGTTGGTGTTGTAATTGTGACCACAAAAGGCCATTCCACTGTCCTATCAATCCAGTTGTTTCAAGGTGATGGGGAACATGGTAAGACCAGTGAATTCCATGAGTATGAGCCCACTGCCACACTTCTTTAGTGGTAAAGTGTGTGCCTTGGTCAGAAGAAATGCTGTGTGGAATACCATGATGGTGGATAAAGCATGCTGTGAGTCCGTGGATGATAATCTTGTGCAGAAGCATTGCTTGCAGGATAGGAAAGCCCATATCCGGAGTAAGTGTCTATTATAGTGAGGACAAACCTCTCCCTTCTCCATGATGGAAGAGGTACAATATAGTAACCTGCTACCAGGTAGCTGGCTGATCACCCCGAGAAATGGTGCCATATTGAGGGCTCAATATTGGTCTCTGCTATTGGCAAATTGGGCACTCCACAGTGGCCGTAGCCGGGTCAGCCTTGGTGAATGGAAGTCCATGTTGCTGAGCCCATGCGTAACCTCCATCCCTGTCACTGTGGGGAGTTTGTTAAGGGGCCCATAGGGCGATGACAGAGGTGGCTGGGAAAAGAGACTGAGTGGTGTCCACAGAACGGGTCATCCTATCCACTTGATTATTAAACTCCTCCTCTGCTGAGATCACCTGTTGGTGAGCACTCACATAGAATACAAATATCTTCACTTCACCACTCAGACAGGTTTATCCACATACCTCTTCCCCAAATTTGCTTGTCACCAATTTTCCAATCATGTTTCTTCTAAGTCTGTGACCATCCAGCCAAACCATTGGCTACAGTCCACGAATCAGTATATAATTGCACATCTGGCTATTTGTCCTTCCATGTAAAGTGCACAGCCAGGTGCACTGCTCGACGTTCTGCCCACTGGGAAGATTTCCCTTCACTGCTGTCCTTCAGGGACATACTAGGAAGGGGCTGTAGGGCTGCAGCTGTCCACTTTCAGGTGGTGCCTGCATATCGTGCAGAACCGTCTGTGAACCAGGCCCTAGTCTTCTCTTCCTCTGTCAACCGATCATAGGGAACTTCCCATGAGGCCATTGGTGCAGGCTGGGGGACAGGAGGCAGGGTGGCAGGAGTGAGGACCATGGGCATTTGAGCCACTTCCTCATGTAACTTGCTTGTGCCTTCAGGATGTGCTCGAGCCCGATCACACATACACCACCTCCATTTGGGATATGTGAAATGCTGCTCTGTGTGACCAACGTTATGGCTAGATGAGTCAGAAAGCACCCAGTGAATGATCAGCAGTTCAGGTCTCATGGTGACTTGATGACCCAGAGTCAAAAGTTCAGTTTCCACCAAAGCCCAGTAACAGGCCAAGGGCTGTCTCTCAAAAGGAGAGTAGTTTTCTGCAGAAGATGACAAGGTCTTGCTCCAAAATCCTAGAGGCCTCCAGCAGCCTGGACCTATTGCAGAGCCTTCTCCTGCAAATGACCTGTCGGGTCATTCGACGAATGGGCTGGAGTAGCACACCCAAATGAGGAATGTGTTGCCTCCAAAATCCAAATAGACTCATTAGGCATTGTGCCTGTTTCTTGGTTGAAGGAGGGGCCAAATGCAGCAACTTATACTCGCCTTAGAAGGAATATCCTGACAGGCCTTACACCCCTGGACCCCTAAAAATGTTACTGACGTAGAAGCTCCCTGGATTTTAGTTGGGTTTATTTCCCATCCTCTGGGACACAAATGTGTCACCAGTAAGTCCAGCGTGTTTGCTACTTCCTGCTCATTGGATCTGACAGCATAATGTCATCAATGCAATGGGCCAGTGCCATATCTTGTGGAAGCAAAAAGCAGTCAAGGTCTCTCCGAATAAGATTAAGATGCAAAGCCAGAGAGTTGATGTTTTGCCATGCTATTTACAACAGCAAAGACATGGAATCAATCTAGGTACCCATCAATGGTGAGTTGGATAAAGAAAATGTGGCACATACACAATGATGCAGCCATATAAGAGAATGAAGTAATGTCCTTTGGAGCACCATAGATGAAGCTGGAGGCCATAATCCTAAGCAAACTAACACAGGAACAGTAAACCAAATACCCTATGTTCTCATTTGTAAGCAGGAGCTAAACGCTGGGCACACATGGACACAAACACGGGAACAATAGATGCTGTACATTATTAGACAGGGCAGGAAAAATAGGGGGTGTGGGTTAAAAAAAACACCTATTGGGTACTAGACCTACTACGTGGGTAGAATATATGCATGTAACAAACCTGGATATTTACCCCATATATCTAAAACAAAAGTTGAAATTTTAAAAAAGAAATGCAAATTAAAGCCACAAAGGGATATCAGCATACGTCAGAATGTGACGTAGTTTGTACATTTGTCCCTGCTCAAATCTCATGCTGAACTGTAATCCCCAGAACTGGAGATGGGGCCTGGTGGGAAATGACTGGATCACTGGGGTGAATTTCTCATGAATGGTTTGTCACCATTAATTCAGCATCTTGGTGCTGCCCTTGTAATAAATAGTGAGTGAGTTCTCACGGGACCTGGGAGTGTGTGGCACCTCTGTGCCTCTCTCTTGCTCCTGGTCTGGCCATATGATATGTCTGCTTCCCTTTTGCCTTCCGCTATGATTATAAGCTTCCTGAGGCTTCCCCAGTGGCAGAACAGATGCCAACACCATGCTTCCTCTAAAGCCTGAGAACTGGGAGCCTGCCAAACTCTTTTCTTTTTTTTTTTTAATTTTTTATTACATATATATATATATATATATATATATTTTTTTTTATTGCATTTTAGGTTTTGGGGTACATGTGAAGAACATGCAAGATTGTTGCATAGGTACACACATGGCAGTGTGATTTGCTGCCTTCCTCCCCATCACCTATATCTGGCAGTTCTCCCCATGCTATCTCTCTCCATCTCCCCTCTTTTCTTTATAAATTACTCAATCTCTGGTATTACTTTATAGCAATGCAAGAATGGCCTAACACAGAATGGATATTATTAAAAAGTCAAAAAAGAACACATGTTGGCATGGGTGTGGAGAAAAGAAAATTTTTATACATTGCCGATAGGAAAGTAAATTAGTTCGACCTCTATGAACAGTAGTATGGATATTTCTCAAAACAGAGCTACGATTTGACTCAGCAATCCCACTATCAGTTATCTACCCAAAAGAAAAGAAATTATTACGTTAAAAACATGCCTGTACAGGAATGTGTATCACAGCACTATTTACGATAGCAAAGTCTTAGAATCAACCTATGTGTCTATCAATGCTTGGATGAAAGATGTATATATATATATATATATATATATATATATATATGTCGAAAATGAAATACTATGCACCCCCAAAATAGAATGAAATCATGTCCTTTGCAGCAACATCGATGGAGCTAGAGGCCATTATCCTACGTGAACTAACTCAGAAACAACAAAAAAAAACAAATACCACATGTTCCCACTTGTAAATGAGGGCTAAACAATGGGCACACATGGTCATAAAGATGGAAATAGTAGACACGGGGAACTCCATAAAAGAGGAGGATCACGGAGACGTTGAAAATAACCTGTCAGGTACAATGTTCACTATTCAGGTAATGGGCACACTAGAATCCCAGTCTCCATCAGTACACAGCATACGCATGTAACACAAGCACATGTACCCCCAGATCTAAAATAACATAAAAAATAAAATAGAATTGATGTTGTTAAAATGAGACCACCCAAAACAACCTACAAATTTAATGCAATCCCTATCAAAATACCAATGGCATTCTCCACAGAAGATAAAAAATCTTAACATTTGTATGAAACCACAAATGACCCTGAACAGTGAAAGCAATCCTGAGCAAAAAGAACTACTAGACTTCAAAATATATTACAAAACTATAGTAACCAAAACGTCATGATATTGTTATCATGGTACTGGCCAAAAAACAGACAAATAGACCAATTTAATAGAATGGAGAACCCAGAAATCAATCCGCATATCTACAGTCAACTGATTTGTGACAAAGGTGCCAAGAACACTCACTGGGGAAAGGACAGTGTTGGGAAAACTGGAAATCCATGCCCAGAAGAATGAAATGTCTCCTGCCTCTCTTGTTAAACCAGAATCAACACAAGGTGGATTAAAGAACTAAGTGTAAGACCTAAAGATGTAAAACCACTAGATGAAAATATAGGAAAAGTGCTTCAGGGCGTTGGTCTGGGTAAAAATGTTATGAATACTATCTCAAAAGCACAGCACAAAGCAAAAAAAAAAAAAAACCTAAATGGGATTGTATCTTTCATTTTGTTCTTTCTTTTTAGCAGACTTTTTAATTTTATTTTTAGTATCTAACAAATGGGATTATATCGAACTAAAAAGCATTTGTGAAAAGTGAAAAGATAACCTATAGAATGGGAAAAAAGTATTTGCTATTCATTTATTCATTTGATGGGGGATTAACATTCAGAATATACAAGGACTCCAAACATGTCAACAGAAAAAAAACCAATTTGAGTAAAAGATGGGCAAAATTTCTGAACAGAAATTCCTCAAAAGAAGACATACAAATGGCCAACAAATACATAAAAAAATGCTAAACATCACTAATCATCAGCGAAATGCAAATCAAAACCACAGTGAGGTATCATCTCACCCCAGTTAGGAGGGCTACGCTAAAGAAGACGTACGTGTGGCCAAGAAGCATATGAAAAAATGCTCAACATATCACTGATCATTAGAGAAAGGCAAATCACAACCACAATGAAATATCGCCTCACACTAGTCAGAATGGCTACTATTAAAAAGTTAAAAAGTAACAGACACTGGTGAGGTTTCAGAGGAAAGAGAACACTTACACGTTGCTGGTGGGAGATAAACTAGCTCAATCATTGTGGAAAGCAGTGTGGCAACTCCTCAAAGAACTTAAAACGGAATTACCACGTGACCCAGCAATGCCATTGTTGAGTATGTAACCAGAGGAATACAAATCAGTCTACCATAAAGACACATGCACGCATGTGTTCATTGCAGCACTATTCACAATAGCAAAGACATGGAATCAATCTAGACGCCCATCAATGGTAGACTGGATGAAGAAAATGTGATGCATAAACACCATGGAATACTATGCAGTCATGAAAAGAATGAGATCATGTTATTTTCAGCAACATGGATGGAGCTGGAGGCCATTCTCCTAAGCAAACTAACACAGGAACAGAAAACCAAATACTGCATGTTCTTGCTTGTAAGTGGGAGGTAAATATTGAGCACCCATGGACACAAAGAAGGGAGCAACAGACACCAAGGCCTACTTGAGGGTGAGGGTGGGAGGAGGGTGAGGATCAAAACGCTACCTGTGGGGTACTATGCTTATTACCTGGGTGTCAAAATCTGTACACCAAAGTCCTGGGACACAAGTTTACACAGGTAACGAGAAACAAAGTAACAAACCTGCATATGTGTCCCTGAATCTAAGATAAATGTTAAGGCGAGACATGGTGGCTCACACCTGTAATCCCAGCACTTTGGGAAGCCGAGGTAGGAGGATCACTTGAGGTCAGGAGTTTGAGACTAGCCTGGCCAAGATGGTGAAACCCCATCTCTACTAAAAATAGAAACATGAGCCAGGTGTGGTGGTGGGCACCGGCAATCCCAGCTACTCTGGAGGCTGAGGTAGGAGAATCACTTGAACCCAGGAGGTGGAGATTGCAGTGAGCCGAGTTTGTATCACTGCACTCCAGCCTGGGCGACAGAGCGATATTTTGTCTCAATAAATAAATAAATAAAATAAAATAAAAGTTAAAAAGAATACAATTTTTTTAAAATAATTTTTTTTTTTTTTGAGACGGAGTTTCGCTCTTGTTACCCAGGCTGGAGTGCAATGGCGCCATCTCGGCTCACCGCAACCTCCGCCTCCTGGGTTCAAGCAATTCTCCTGCCTCAGCCTCCCGAGTAGCTGGGACCACAGGCACGTGCCACCATGCCCGGCTATTTTTTGTATTTTTAGTAGAGACGGGGTTTCACCATGTTGACCAGGATGGTCTCGATCTCTTGACCTTGTGATCCACCCGCCTCGGCCTCCCAAAGTGCTGGGATTACAGGCATGAGCCACCGCACCCGGCCTAAAATAAAATTTTTTAAAAAGTTTAATAAAAAGATCCGTTTTAGTCACCCTGAAATATAGAAATAAATACATTAATTTTTAAAAAATTTTATAAAGTATATTTGTATGCGTGTTAAAGATCACTTTGGTTCCAAGAAACACAAACGATCTGATTGAGATCAAGCAAACAGAGATAATGTATGGGTCTGAGTTACAAGGGCAACCCTTGGGTTCAAACTTGGCCTCTGGAAGGACAAGAATTGGAAAGCTCCTGGAATCTTGGCAGTGAGAATTTGCACAACTTCCTTGAAAAACATTGCCATTGGTAAGATCCAGCTCTCAATATGCTCACTTCTACCGTCCATTCCGAAGTGGAAGTTCTCGGTAAGGAGAATCTGAGTGACTCAGACTGGATGAGGTGTTGACAGCCAAGAGTGGGCTTTTCCTAGGAAATAAAACTGCAATCCGCTCGCCACTTCGTCCCCTAGAGGGCAAACATTTCCAGCAGTCTGTCAAAGGTTCTTGCTTCTGTGAAATATTGAACATCTCTTCAATCCATTTGCTTGAGTTAAATACCAAGCTATAATAAGCTATAAGAAGCTATAGTAGGGACAAGAAAGAAGAAGGTATCTTCTGTTTATTTTACGAATTCCACTGCATTGCTGATTTATCACCAGTGTGCAAAAGGGCCTTCAGAGAGTCATGGAATGTACTTGGTTTGCTGTAAATAATTAGAATCTCACTTAATCATCACTTGGAGTTATGTTATTATTATTAAAACAGCAGCTTCCAAAATTAGAATTTTAGTTCTGCAGCTTTAAAACATTTGTGCAATGACTTAAAATATGAAAATATTAATACATGAATTTCTGACCTGTGTTCTAATGAAAATGACTTCATGATGCTTATTAGAGTAAAACCTAGACGATAACTATTTATTTTTTAATGTATAGGGTGTGCAAAACGTTAGGCTGAGAAATTTCTCATGTTTGTTAATTTTGTAAGCATTCTAGGAGGTAGATATCGTCAGTGTTCAGCCTCATTTTAAAAATAAAGAGACTGAAGCCAAGGGATTTTTAATAACTTCCTCAAATTTAAACAGATAACAAGTAGCAGAGTTAAGATTTAATCAAGGTTTTTTGACTGTAAGTCTGACATTCTTTGGACTGTATTACACTGCCTCAAATAGTATAAATCTTTCCAATTGGGTCTGAGTCCAGTGGGTATGTTGTTATTCCTGGGATGGAATTGCTGGTGACTGTAGGGCGGACTGGACTGGGAGTGGAGGTCATGAATTAGCTTGGACAGAGAGGATGAGTTACATTAAGGAAAAAAAAAAAAAAAAAAAACACCAAAGGCATAACCAGAAAAGGCAAAGGCATGCAGAAAATCTTAGATGTGAGTCCAGGGCACAACAGAGACATAGGATTGGTATCTGGGAAGGTAGAGACAGAGCAGAGGAGATTTGAAGAGGCTGTGGTTAAAATATTTAAGAGCTGGGCATGGTGGCGCACGTCTGTAAACCCAGTACTTGGGAGGCCAAGAGTTTAGCAGCCTGGGCAACATAGTGAGACCCCATCTCTACAAAAAATTAAAAAATTTAGCCAGATGTTGTGGTGTGGGCCTGCAGTCCCAGATACTCAGGAGGCTGAAGAAGGAGGATTGCTTGAACCTGGCAGGTGGAGGCTGCCGTGTGCCATGATCACACCACTACACTCAAGCCTGGGAGACAAAGTAAGATGGTGTCTCAAAAAAAAAAAAAAAAAAAAAAAGACATTTAAGAAGCAGTGTGTGAACAGGAGTAGACTAGATATATTGAAGTGCACAGGGCAGGAACAGGCTGGGGTTCACAGATTAAAGGGACTATGAGGAGCTGGATGTCTTTTCTTTCTTTCTTTCTTTCTTTCTTTCTTTCTTTCTTTCTTTCTTTCTTTCTCTTTCTTTCTTTCTTTCTTTCATTCATTCTTTCTTTCTTTTTTTCTCTTTCTTTCTTTTCTTTGTTTCCTTTTCCCTCCCTCCTTCCTTCCTACCTTCCTTCCTTCCTACCTTCCTTCCTTCCTTCCTTCCTTCCTTCCTTCCTTCCTTTCCTTCTTTCTTCTGTACTTTGCCAAGCTGCACAGAACCAGGGCTTCTCCGAGGCCTGCTGGAGGGGGGTTGTGCCCCGCTGGCAGCATCTGTGAAGTGACATCCAAATGCGTGCCCCCAGCCACAAGTATCCTACCGAATCAGGCACCAGCAACTGTTGTCAGTGGCACGTGGCATCTAGGATCTCTTGCTCCAAATATTTGGGTTGTCCTTCCCCTAAAATGGATATAAGACCCTTCTTAATGCTCTCTAGAGAAAGAGATGGTAAAGATCAGTTAGATGCGAATGGAATGGGAGTTCTTTTTTTTTTTTTTTTTTTTGAGACGGAGTTTCGCTCTTGTTACCCAGGCTGGAGTGCAATGGCGCGATCTCGGCTCACCCCAATCTCCGCCTCCTGGGTTCAAGCAATTCTCCTGCCTCAGCCTCCTGAGTAGCTGGGACTACAGGCGCACGCCACCACGCCCAGCTAATTTTTGAATTTTTAGTGGAGACGGGGTTTCACCACGTTGACCAGGATGGTCTTGATCTCTTGACCTCGTGATCCACCCGCCTCGGCCTCCCAAAGTGCTGGGATTACAGGCGTGA